>JBBPJV010000009.1:0-85947 GCA_038088915.1 Sutorius aff. eximius
GCTATAGGAGAACGTGAAACGGGCCAACCAAATATGAAGCTGCGCATGAACGTTTTACTAGAGAAGATCAAGCGCGACTTCTCATAGTGGTCACCATTCCGTGGGTTTTTTTCCGCTGCCAGAAAGCTTGTACTGTCTTGCCTTGACGAATTTACGATTTTCCGTGTATGTAGCGCACTTCCCGAAACATGACAATTCATCCATTCTTCTTTTCGCTATCTGCCTCATCGATCGTCATCTTTTGTTCTTCACTCCCTCCAGATGGACCCCCACTTTCTCTCACGAACCTCGTCTCCAATGTTTCCAAGAACGGGCGCGACCCAATGGTTGTCACGGAGGTGATTGCGGTCGGATGGTCACTCATATGTCCTGGACTTGGATCGTCAAGTTCGTCCACGAGCCCTATCGCTCGTTGCGGTTCAAGAGATTCCGCGACTCCACCGATTTCCATTGTAGCAAGTGCCAGTGGTGATGGCGGAGGGCTTTGTGATTTGGAGCGCCGCGCATCATCGTGTAAGAATGGAATAGGTGAAAACATCGGGGTTGCGGGTGTGGATTGTAAGGAACTAGCTGGGAATGTACCTATCGCGAACCCGTTTTGGGGTGATTCTATGGGAAACGCGTCCCAGGTTGATGTGATAAGAAGGGATTTTTCAACTGCACGGAGATATTTCCCGATGAAGTTGTAGTGTTGCTTTGGATATACACAAAGTTCGCACACCCGTTGGATGGTGAACGGCGGATTGCTGGATTACTTTTGTCAATGAACGGGCGGTTGAAAGCAATGTTGCCCAACGCACTCTTCGAATTCATGCAGTTGTCGAAAGATCGAGACCTTGACCTCATCCGCCTCATCCTGATTCATATGGGCTTTGGGTACTTCTTGAGGGTTCATTTCGTTGGGTCTGCGTGGAGGAAACGGTGGTAACCTCAGATTCCCTGAGCCATCTACCACCCCTGTGGCAGGCTTCGAAGGCTCCATTGGCTGAGCATCATCAGCAAGGAACAATGCAATATTCTGAAGGCGTTGAAACTATGTAGATATTCAGAAAGAAAGAATTTATGACGGTGTACCTGACCGATTTTGCACTTGATAATCTCCCGGAGAAGTTGCCATTCTGTACTGTCTTGTGATCAGACTAGGCTGTGGACGCATTATGGGGGCCTCACTTCGGTTCGACAGTGTCAGTGGACGCAATGTGCTCCAGGGTCAGCTGATGCTCTGCTCAAACTCGTAAGCCTGACGCGCAAGTGGATATGCTATGCTATACCTGGGCGCCACGCAAAGTCTTTCGACAGGTCATATGGGGATTCGACTGTGGATCCCATGCTGGACCGGCATGTCACAACGAGCTTGGCAGTGTTACATGCAAATGTGGATGCGTACCTGTGGTGATGGATCAACTTTGAAAGCCTGACACGTACTAACGTAGCTTTTCGACTAGGCTTCTGTAGATCCGTAAACCTCCCTAGATCTCGTCGTCCATGTGTACCAGAAGTGATTTTTCCATGACAAAAAAACATCCATCACGTCTCACACAGCCCTTGACTGCGCACTGCCTGCAGGCATCTTGGCTGTGCGAAAATCTGGGATAATCAACGTGCTCACGTCTCAATCGGCAGCACTGCCCACGACCCATTTAAACGCCTTCTGCATGAGTCTACACCGAGTAGATTAGTTCATAATGTCACCCCTGGGCAGGTTTAGCTTGGGATCGCGCAACAATGCTACGGCGAAGAGGACAGACAACAAGAGGCGTCTCGAACTCCTCAAGTCTTATGCCCCAGACTGGTGCGTCGGCTTGTCAATGGGCGGCATATCATGGTGATGCCGACCTTTCTTTTTAGGACCATAACGATACTTTTGGCGTAAGCGCCTACTGTTTGTCAGAGTATCCCACATATCCAACTTCCGCGCAGAGTTGTGTTCTTTGCATTGAATCCTGTGCATGGATTCAGACGAGAGTTTTCTGTCGATGACGATTCGTATGTCACCGTCGCACTACGGAGCCTAGCAGTTTTATTAACTACTTTCCCCTAGGATTCGTTTCCCGTAAGCTTGGCTCATAACTTCATCGTCCCTAAGCTAACATTCGACAAAAAGCTATGCCGTCCAGGAACGTGTGCCAGTACGCGCTGTTTCTATATTAAACCCGTTCCTTTTTCTCAACGCATTCCGACAACGTCCAGGACGTTGCTCTTTACTTCATCGCCTTCGTGGCTCCATTGGTCATCCAGCTTGCCGTCAACGTGATCACTGTTCGGTCTTTCTGGGATTATCATAACAGTGTCCTCGGCTGTTCGTTATCATTTCCTTCAGATGATTCCAATTAAGTATGACTGTCCCAGTAATTCTCGGCCTGGCCATCACTGGTGCTATCACACAATTCTCCAAGATTACCGTCGGTCGTCCCCGCCCAGGTTTGGCTTAACTTATTTGGATCCCAGCATCAATCATTCAATGTTGTATATAATTTCTAGACCTCCTTTCTCGTTGCATCCCGATTTCTGATTCCCAGGATCCGACCTATGGCTTGTCAACTGATGCCATCTGCACACAGACGGACCAGTCGATCATGCTTGATGGGTGGCGTAGCTTTCCCAGTGGTCACTCGAGCCGTACGTCTACCAAGTATGCATACCCTTATCATGGCTAAACACACACTTAACCCAGTGTCTTTTGCGGGTCTCGGATTCCTTTCTTGCTATCTCGCGGGCAAGATGCACCTGTTCGATACCAGGGGTCATGCGGTAGGTAGTGAGCGAGATCCTGATGAACGCCGATCCACTGAAAATGATTTACCAGCACAAGGCGTGGATATCCGTAACTCCATTGGCAGGCGCAACCCTCGTAGCCATTTCACGAACGATGGATTACAGGCGTAAGCTCCAAGATCCCAGATACTTCATGGTTAATATCAATCTATATTAGATCACTGGGAGGACGTTGTGGCCGGTTCCATCCTAGGGTTTGTCATTGCGTTCTTCGCATATCGACAATACTTCCCTTCGCTGGCATCCCCCATGTCACACCTTCCCCATTCTCCTCGTGTTCCGCGTGACGCGCCTGTCCTCCCTACAACGATACAGGATCCTCAACCTTTCCCTGGCAATGAGGATGGCGAACAAGTAGAACTCATTGACAGCGCTGTACCTAGATCCGACTTTAGCCATGTGAAGAATATCTGGAGGGAGGAAGAGGGACATTCAAGCAATGCACCAATTGTTTGAACTATTGACAGTTCACGCCCATCCATACCTGATTGGGGTTATTCACTTTCCGACGGTATAGTACCCATTTCGTATTTCATGGCCTTCGCCACCCACGCGACTCGGACTTATATGGCCACTATGGTAATGCATATTCTGGAACTCGTTTAGCCCATGTAAAGGTGTTGGAGAGTAGCGATAGCATTTTTCTGCAGCTTTAAATTGACCCAAGTAGATATCTAAGTACTTGGCAGCTTATCGATCCCGCCCGTGAATTCCCGCTTGATCAAGGCCTTTCGGATTTGCCACCCGACATTTTAAAGTGTTGAAGCAAAGCCTTTCCAACTCCAATCCATTCTCTTCTACATGTCCGATCGAGTGATTAACTTTGGCGCAGGGCCCTCAGCCCTACCAGAGGAAGTCCTCATAGAGGCCGGCAAAGGCCTGCTGAACTTCCAAAATACTGGTATCGGTATCGCAGAGGTATCGCATCGTTCAGCACATTTTGACAGATTCATCCGGGAGGTTGAGGAAAACACGAGAATAATTCTCCAGCTCCCTCACAACTACAAGGTTGTCTTTGCCCAGGGAGGGGGAACCGCCCAGTTTTCTGCGGTGGTTCTGAACATGCTTGCAAGATATCGAAGCCGCGGTGGCACGGCAGCGAGGCCTGCGATGGACTATATTGTCACCGGTTCCTGGAGCGATAAGGCGATGAAAGAAGCAAGGAGGCTTGGGGTAGGGGACGTCAACGTTGTCGCCAACGCGCAGACCGTTTCCGAGCACGGGAAGAAGACTTTCAGCCACGTCCCTAATCGCGATAGTTACAAAGACAAATTCTCGCAAGATCCAGCTCTGATTTACTACTGCGCCAACGAGACCGTCGATGGCGTCGAATTCGATTACGATCTAGAGAGCCCCACCTCTTTCCCGTTCGACAGCCTTCCCGATGGCGCCCCGCTCGCTGCGGACTATTCCTCCTCTTTCATGTCACGTCCTATCCCCTGCATTGAGAAGCATGCTGTCATTTATGCTGGCGTGCAGAAGAACCTTGGACCTGCGGGGTTAACGATCGTCATTGTCAGAGACGAATGGTCAAACGTAGCGGACAACAACATCCCATTGTGTTTATCATACAAGAACCTAGTGGACAGCCGCAGCTTGTTCAATACCCCTCCAGTCCTCTCGGTATACATCACGGGTCTGGTTCTCCGGCGGATGTTGGAGGTAGCGAAGCAGCACGGACGAACCAGGGAACAAACGCTCGACTATTACGGGGAATGCACCGCCAGGAAAGCCTCAAAATTGTATGTGGCCCTGAAGGAAGGGGAGGCCAGAGGAGTTTTCAGAGGCAAGGCGCTAGAGGGCTCGGGGAGCAAGATGAATGTCGTGTTTGACATAGTTGGCGGAGAGGATAGGCTGACTGAGTTTGTGTCCGGTGCGGAACAGCGAGGAATGAAAGGGGTCAAAGGTCACCGGTACGTGTTTTTTCACAGCATTGCACGTCATAAATAACAAAACATACACTCTCTAGATCTGTCGGAGGCATCCGCATCTCACTCTACAACGCAGTAACGGAAGATCAGGTGGATAGAATGGTTCAGTACATGGATGGATTTGTATAAGATGCTGTTGGCATATGCTTAGGGCAATGCTTCAACTCTAGCCCAACAATCGTTTCTTTTTGACTCTTTGTCTGCTAGAGTATTTCCGGACTGAATTAATTTAAATAAACTCGTTCAAGGCGTACCGTTGGATCGAGTCAACATGCACTCACATAGGTTTTGCAGTTAAATGGCGTGTAAGTCACTTTGCCGGAGTGGTTAACGGGATCGCCTGCTAACAGCAAAGCGGTTGGGCTTTGCCCGCGAGTGTTCGAATCGCTCAGGTGACGCTTTTTACTTCGTGATCAGGCATTTTCGAGACTTTCAACGCAACACCACTGAGCATTGACAGTAGCCTGATGGAGTTAATGTTCCTTTCCTATACTGTTTCTGTCACTGTCCTAAATTCACTCTACTCTCTTTATTTTTTCTTCGCAAATCACCGCTGCCGTATCAGCCAATGTGCTTTATATACTTCTATCCAGAAAAGGATATTGTGCCCCATGGCTGAGTTGGTTACAGCGTCCGACTGTTACGCAAGTTATATCGGAAGGTCGTGAGTTCGAGCCTCACTGGGGCAGGCCACTTTTTTTTGGGTTTTGAGGCATGGACCACTCTATTATAATACCGAGAATTCACTGCGGTACGCTGGCAGGTCGATGTAAATGGCAATTGATTGATTGGGTTCGGAGTTGAGCGGGTGAAATGGCACTGAAGAATGTAAATTTGCTACTTGACAAACTAAGAGCGAGGAGGGAACAGCATGGGAACAGAAATACAGCGTGTGCACAAAAGACGAGCTATCAAGCAACGGCGGAAAAGTACGAATCAAGCCATCCATCACCATCAAAAAGAGTCCTGCCCCAGTGAGGCTCGAACTCACGACCTTCCGATGTGGCTTGCGTAACAGTCGGACGCTGTAACCAACTCAGCCATGGGGCATTCGCTTTCGTGAATGTCCCAATGCCCTATAATTTTCGGCACCTCGTGGTGCATTAGGCTACGTACTTCGTCGCATTGAAACTCGGAACACTACCAGCGACCTTTGGATTTTTTTGTTTTAGGTATTCCTGCCTCAACAAAATCGTCGTCCCGATCCTTGTCATCCCGTCCCACGCCGCCTTCTCGTCTCCGCCTTTTTTCCCCGTTTGATTTTGCCTCCTCTTTCAACTCGTTTACAGCGTGCCTGCTAGCTTCATCTACACGCTCTTTCAGGAGCATCACCTCTTCCTTGCTAGTAGGGAATAATTCAAGCTTCTTCTCGATGACCTTTTCTATGCGTTGGAGTAGTTCGACATCGTATTGGGTAACTATCGTGATGGACTTTCCGGCGCGTCCTGCACGAGCTGTTCGTCCAACACGGTGGATGTAATCTTTTGAATGCGTGGGGATGTCGAAATTGATCACCGCGTCCACAGACGGTATGTCGAGACCACTGTATCCAATGGTCGGCTTATGGGGGATGTGTCACAATACGATACACATACCGACTAGCAACATCAGTTGCCACTAGAATTTTTCGGCCTCCTGTTTTGAATTTATTGAGTGCACCTAAGCGTTGGCTCTGACTGAGCTGTCCGTGAAGGGGAACGGCCGGGAACCCAAGGGTACGAAGGATGATAGATAACCTGTGGGACGGACAAGCATAATTGATGTGTAAAAATTCTACGTTATATACGTACCTCTGAGCATCATGTACTGTCCTGGTGAAAACAATGATCGAATTTGAGGCTAGTTCGTTCGCCAGATAGACTAAGTGGACATCTTTCTGTATCAACGGAACAAAAAGATAGTATTGTAGTAGGGTTGATACGGTTTGATACCTAAAGTTGTGCGTTAATTATACACGAAGTGACAGGAATGGTGTACTCGCTTTGACGAGACCTCGATCCGTGCAGGATTTGACAAACTGGCCCGCTGTAGTTTCGTAACCTTCGTAGTCATTGTCGCAGAAAAGAGGTACGTAGTCCGCTCCTTTGGTATCACCTTGAGAATTTGATCAATGTCGGCACCAAAGTCCATGTCCAAGAGGCGATCGGCCTCGTCCATGACCTCCGTGGTGCAATAATTAGCCTACGCACACCGTCAATAGATGATGGTGCCCACCAGAAACTTTAGACTTTTTAAACTAAACCCTTTGGTGCTCTGGAGGTGGTCATTCAGACGACCGGGAGTTGCAACAATGATGTGCGGCCGCTTCGCGAGGGCGATGGCTTGGGGCATCTTATCCACTCCTCCTATTAAAACCAGACAGCGGACCCCCATTGCTACGCCGAGAGACTCGAATTGCTGCGATATCTGGTAGGCGAGCTCACGTGTTGGCGCGAGCACACAAGCAAAGAGTCCTTTTGGTTCCTCCCATAGTTTTTGTAGGATAGGTAGAGCGAACGCGGCGGTCTTGCCCGATCCCGTCTCGGCAACACCAATGATATCGCGCCCTTGGAGAGCATGGGGAAGGACTTGCTGCTGGATTTCGGTTGGTGTTTTGAAGTTGATCTGGTCAAGTGCTTGGAGGAGAGGTTCAATCAGGCCCAGGTCTTTGAAGGTCTTTGTAGAGGACGTGCTGGCTTCATCTGGTGTTGGCATTTCGGGCTTGAAGATATTTGGTGGCGGGCCGAGTACGTTTTTTCCACGAGCCTTGGTTCGCTGACAGGCAGGCAGATCCCAGAACAAGAGTCCAGGCTACAATCTAAAGGAAACGCGGTGCGCGTACTTGTGTCAAGCATCGACCCGTAATGTCAAGCCAGCATGTTCTTGTAACGTTTGCGGCCCCTCCTTCCTCCCAGTCGTCTGACAGCTGTAGACAAGTGATCGCAGCTTTACGTTCACAGTTACCCTTGCGGAGCATTCACTGGAGGGCTGCCTCCCGACCCAGCATACGTACCATTCAAGAGCTCGACGTGACTCTGGTCGCACTTGACTCTCTTCAGGACGAGCTTGTCTCTCAAGTTCCCCTCACCCTCCTCGAGAAACCCCTCCTGAACTTATATGTAGTTACGTGTGAAGTGAGTGGGTGATGTTCCAACTGGCTGATATTAATGACATCTCTGTACAGGACAACGAAGCGTACAGAACGACTGTCAAAAAGCAGATCAAAGACTGGCAGACATCCGTTCTTCCCCGGAGGAATCAAGAATGGCTCATCGTACACGTCGTGCGTCCGGACACCAAAGTGGTGGATCGAAAGTTCTTCAACATGAAAGGCTCCGTGTTGGACAAAATAAAAGCAGATTTCAACGTTGACAAGCGGGACAGGTAATGCCACGCTTTGGTTTGGTCCTTGACCGTCGTATCCAATACCTCATAGGTGTGTGCAGCTTGCTTGGTCTCCCGGTGAACAGAGTCCTGCCGTATGGGCCGACCTCATAAGCAAGATCAAGGACGGACTGCTTTCTGCTCTCGACAGCGCTGTATTGTCCAGGGAAGAAGAATTGAAGCGGTCCGAAGGTCAGCGTCACATGCCGGGGTGGAACTTTTGTACATATTTTGTGCTGAAGGTAAGACTATAAGTATTCGTCCGTGGAGTCCCGGGAAGAATCATGGCCCAGGAAAGTCTGGCAACCTCGTACGAGGGAATTAATCTCTTCGAGGATGCGCTACAACAGTACAACGAACTCGAAGCCGCTTTCGTGCAAGTGCTAAGGGAGAAGAATATGTCGTGGTTCGGAAGTCTCATACATCTGGCACCCGATGATGATTCGATGCCATTATTATCCGCGTCCAAGAAACCTTATCGCGACCTCATTCTTGCCAATACAATCTCTGTCTTCGACTTGCGATCATACCTCCTCTCGAGGCAATCAGCGTTATTGAGCAAGTTGCGTCAACCTTCGGAGATTTGTTGGAAGGCGTTCACATTTTTGAGCACATTTGGAAGGCACTTGAGGGAGGTCGAGGTTGGGGAGCATATCGATGTATTTGATAGCGATGCTCATAAGACTTTGCAGCCTTCGCTCCCTGAATACTTTATTGAATCCTGGACATTCTCTTCTGCTTTCAGTGTTCTAGACCAGTGTGACTCGTGGGCTTCCTCGTGGCCAGAGATGGATTCCCTACCTCTTGCACGCTTTAATGCAAGAAAAGGAGAATTGGTTGAACTAGCGAGGAGCCAGGTGCGTACACTTGTGCTGGCGTAAATATCACAATATTGAATCGATTGTTAGCTTGACAGCCTTGGTATTCGAAAGGGGTACCTGCCCTTGAAGCCACCGTTCTCCTTGGTGATTCCAGAGTGCGAGGTCGTTTCGGACTTGTCTGCGTTGGATAACAAGCCATCGGACCATGGCATCAGTAAGCGCGAAATTATATCCGCTCTCAAGGACAAAGATGCCTTCTACGATTTATACACAAGCATTTCCAATCGCGCCATTGACTTGTACGTCAAGGCTGGAAGACGAAAATTCGCGCTCAAAATACACGGTAGCCTTGCCATTCTTGACACGTAGGCTCAGAATTTTATTTACTTGCCTTAGGAGCTGAGTGCTTGTGTACCGTAGCTACCGCGGCAGGCTTTCCAACGCGTTCACCATATTCTCGTCCCTTCCAGCACACTATGCTCCTCACGGATGGACATCCTTGGAAGCATTAATGCTCTCACTTGCGATCGACACCCACACTGCACTGAAGAAGCCGCGCGACCGCGAGTGGATCCACATCCTTCTGGCATTCCTTAAGACATATGTGAACGACCGGAGTATGGAACTAGTCATGTCTGATGAGGACAGTGTGGAATACGTTTCCGGACTCGTAAACACTCTTCGAGGGGCGGCTGAGAATCTCGATTCAGGTCACTGGTCTACTCGTGTTGTATGTATACGATGTTACTGATCGTGAAAAGCTTCCAGATCTCGCCCACCCCGATCACCCCGTGGTGTCGGTCAGCGTTGCGAGCGATGCCAGCTCTAGTGCTGGGGAAGATAATCTTTCCCTAGAAGCTACCATTCAGAATAGACTGCCATGCGTATGGGTTTTACCGAGTCTGTGCGTGGAATGCTAACATATTTGCCAAGGACATTATCGTCGATGAAGTCAGCGTAACGCTCACAGGACAAGACGCTAATCGCTTGAAGTTTGTGGCACTAGCTGATAAGCTCTCCCCTGGAAAAAATTGTTTGACCTTGAACTGCGCGGTATGTCACTCAGACACTAGCTTCAAAATCGTTGACCAGAAACCGATAGACGGCATGTTGCGGCATGTATGTCCTCGACAGCAGCGAGATCCAGATGTCTCGACTTCGGCTACAATGGAGTCATAGAGCATCAGCGGCTTCGATTCCCCTGAAGGGAACGATGGCATCATTAGTACGACTCCCACATGATCCCCAAGGGTTGGATATTCAACTCCGTCAGTCACATGAAGGTGGGTTCTCGTGTAGTTCCGTGCTCGCAGAAGGTTCATGCTGCCATGTTGCATATAGTCGACCTTAGAGCACACTCCCAAATATTGTTGGTGGTGTTGTCTGGGCGTAATGACATTTCCACAGCGACTATAAACTTGTCAGCGCCTGGAGGGGTTAACTTTGATTTTGCCAATGCTAAGCTGCAAAATTCAGGTCAGCAATGATTCTCACTCGGTATCTGGTACAGTGCATACTTGATCCGATAACAGCAGGGGAATTCGGCCCTTCTGAAAGCGGTGTCAAAATTGCTGGTGTTCCGAAACACACCGATTTGGTTATCTTAATCCCGCACACGGATGCATCAAGGTTTTTTACGATGGTGTGTCGAGAAGCTTCCGCCCTCGGTCTACCCTTGATAATCGCCCCCAAGAAAATTGACGTCAAAGTAACCTATAGCACGGTCCCACAGCCGACAGTCACACGTACATTGAGAAAATCAATTATTGTTAACGTTTCGCTTCCCATTGCAGTCAACGTTGAGGATTTCTTCCGTGGAGAGAGGTCCCTTTCAACATCGATCGACCTAGATCTATTTCTTTAGTAACATCTTTCACAGATTATTTTCAAAATTTACCATATCTGCTGCAACCCGTCATTATGTTCGGCTGTCCTTGGCGGATCTCCAAAGCCCATCCCATGACCCCAAGGGAGTCAAGATCGCCAAGTATCAGTCAAGTCACGCCATGATGGTGAGTCATTTCCCCAAACAATCCCCACGGCAGTACCGACCCTTGGATAGACAGTCACACCGGAACGTCCAGTCAATTATCTGTTCTCCATCGAATCCGAGCATGGGTCGGGTACGACAACTAGTTTTGATTTTTATGGTCTCTAGCTGAACGTGGTCCAGTCTTAGAGCCCCTTAACCTGGTGATCGTGTACCGCATGCTTCGGGAAGGTATCTCTCTAAATCTAATGCCCAGTGATCAATTAATCAGTAATACGGGCAGAGGCGGTGACATTGGTGCAGGAGACAATTGACGACGCTCTTGCCCAGACTCTACATAATATTCCGCAGGGTCAGGAGTTGGCAGCAAACGTCATCCAGTACCTGGATGGTGATGCTGCGTGGGTCGAGCTGTATAGTGCTACCGGCGAGCTTCTGATACCCAGCACATTGGAAATCCACGAGGGACTTAGAGGGCTGTTTACCACTTTACAGCAAGTGTGTTACGTTGTCGTGATACATCCTGCGCCTATTCACTCATTTTTATTTTTATTTTCTAGAGGCTGGCCCAGAGCAGGCTGCCTACGGAATCACCATCTCCGTGGAGGAAAATGAGGATCCCAGTGGACATTCCACGGATGAACGTCAGTCAGATATTTGTCACTGCGTACTTGTCGACGTGAGATATTTTACTCTAGATTATCGCTGCTGCGCACATCAGAGTTCACTCCAACCTGCTCGGAAATGAGGTTTCTCCGGAGAAATCCGCTCCCATTTACGCCGGGCAGCCTATCTCCGGAACCTTGTCCATCAGAACATCTCTGCATTGGGCAGACCCAGAGAGTAAGCGGCAGAAGTATACCCTACGCTACGACATCGAGGAACGCGTCAAGGATTGGCTCGTTTGCGGTAGGAAGCGAGGAGAATTCGTTGCTCAGGTGAGTAGTGTGAGCGCGCCCATTTTAACAACGCCGCATGCATCACCTGTGTGAACACAGGACGCCGGGACTTTCAGCGTCCATTTGACTTTAATAGCACTGCATCACGGAGAATTGACCCTCCCAAAAGTCGACGTCAAACCATCACCGCTTGCAGACGATGGCATGACAACGAATGTATTGCCCAACATTGACACACACCAGGTTCATGGCGCAGAAACGATCCTAGTGCTACCAAGAGGTGGGAGAAGCACGTTTGTAATTGGCATGGGATCACGGGATGAATGATGTGGAAAAATGTTATGGCAACCTCAAATTTTAAACAATGTCGGACACCGCCGAATAATACACTAGATCACGGATTTACCTACCCTCTGCGTATCCAGTCCATATGCCAAGGACTAGTGCGGCATTTGACGCTAGCAAGATGGCAGATGACAAAGGGGTTGAAGGGAACACGTTCCAAGCATATTCAGCTCCGATTATAATCGCCAGTCTAATACCAGATAGATAAGGGGGATCATAAGGCGGGGATTAATCGAGTACTTACTGCAAATGAATTGGATATTTTGTCCGCTGTACTAGAAACGGGAGATGTTGGCAGTACCAAGAATAAAATTGATAGTGTAGCGAGCGAGCGAAGAGAATTCCGATCAGATTGGAAGTCATGAGTACCGTGGCAACATCTTCAAAACCGATGAGCACACAACGCTTGGCAAACAGAGAATATACTTCACAGTCAGCTGACACTGGTGAGAGCGTGGCTGGAAGCATCGGATGACGGAGGCCCTTGCGGAGCACTACAACAACACCGCCGTCGGAACCACACCATTTGAACAAGCCAAATGCAACCAGCACTGTTACATGGCCAACGAGCAAGCCTCGCGCCAATGAAGGACTGAGAAAGGTTTGTTCGTCCAGGAATCGCCAGTTGACCGTCCATTTGTACATGAACACGCGCGACAAATCAAAGGCATGCTGTAAATATGTCCAGGGGTATTCCGCTAAAAACGGGCGTGCGAGTGCGATTTGGGTAAGAACCAGGACCAATAGATGACGCATGGTGACCACTAAACCGTGGCGCTTGAAGAAAATGACGAGGAGCCCAGGGATGTATAACAACGCGGACATCTTTACAGATAACGCTAAACTGGCTCGTTCATCAGCCCCAATCAGATGCAACTCGTTCGACTTTGAACTAACCTAAATATCAGGATACCCAGATCATCAGATGTGTTTTGAAATGCCAATATAGCGGCCGGGAGGAGAACCGCTGACCAGCAGTCGTTGAACAACCGCAAAACGAATATGGAATGTAGTCTCTTGCTGAGGGGCAAGAGTAAGAGAGTCCAATTGGACGCGCCGCCCTGTCTATAAACGCAGGACACGAGGACGAGCGAGGCGATGTATAATGCTCCATAGATTTGTTGCGCCAGTCTGATGTCTTTGCCTGCGTCGGTGATGCAATGTAAGAAGCGATGAATGTGAACATGCCCAGCGGGGTACCTTGTTGCAACGGTGAATGTCGATGGAGTAGGAATGATTGAAACTTACACAAGCGGACCGGTTGGGCCAACTATCTCAGAGTAATCCCGCTCTCCCTTCAAGTATAGGTCAATATGGACCATGTACGTCTCCCAGTCGATTTCTGTGTCTGTTTGTTACATGGTCACACGGTACAGCAGGAGAATAGGGATCCAGACTGACATGGAATAAAGCGTATAATGAGCTGGGTAAGGAATGCATCCGCGAGGATTACAGTACCGCACAAGACCCAAAAGTAGCGTTTGTCCAGGAGCGACGAACGAAAGAACCAGTATCCTAAGCGGAGGAAACCCGGACTGGATGATACGACGTGGGGTAAATTGGACATCGATGGCAACCTTCGGGACACAAGGCCTAGCTTGATACGTGAGGTGCGCAGACGCTTGACGAGAGAAGCGAGAAAACTACCGACGCATTGGCTGACGCTAACTTGTTCGTAAAATAACCGAGGTCATGAAATCAAGGTCTTGCCGTTCACGCTCACTGCGCACACTGGGCAGGGGGGAACGCCTTTCGACAATCGTACCATACATTTTCTATCTAGAAGTCAACAAGAACTGGAGGAACAGATGCGCATACACAGCCTGCAAGATAACATGTATCTGTATCAAAGGCAAAGCAAACGTTGAGGTAGGCCCACAGTCAGGGGCACGCAAACCCTGGAGCAAAGGTGAAACAACGGCACAACGGGTACAGTAGTACGGGAAAGGAGGAGAAACAAGACAAAGAACAGAATGAAGTGTTCAGCACTTGCGTTGCAGCAGGGCCGACCCCAAATTTTGTTGGGTGTAGTCCATGTTGTTAGGGTCACGAGAAGGAGTGTTGTGGCCAGACGGAAGTGGTGACGGCAGGCCAGGTGTGATAAGGCCGCTGCCACCCGCCCCAAATACGAACCCGCCACTCAACCCTTCCATGGTGTCCGAATAGCCTGTCGTTATAACTTTCGTCAATCACGCAGGAAACCAAAGCCTAGAATCAACGCACCAGGCACGAGGACACTGTCCCAGAAACCATTGCTGAAAATGTTCTCCATAGACAACATTCCCATTCCCTCATCGGATGTTGGAAGGGTGGCCATGGTTGGCGGGAATGTGGACATATCTGCCACAGGCCCCATTTCGCTAGTGAGATAAAAGTCGTTTACACAATTGGTAGACATTGTTGGTCCAAACAGGCTCATATCATTTTGTGCAACTGCCTCGTCGCCAACCACAACTTCGGTCTGGGGTTGAGTGTGTTGCTGCTGTTGTGGTTGTTGTGGTTGTTGTTGGTGTTGCTGCTGTTGAGGCACATCGGTCCGTGCAGAGATGAGAGCACGGAGGAACGTGCTGTACAGTGCAGGCGTGTGGTGGTTGTTGACAGCGATATCACCGAGGACCGTTGCAATGTCCTTCACGAGATCGATAATCTTGTGCTCATCCTGGATATATTGCTGGAATTCAGGCCGTATGAGCTAAGAAGATTTTTCAGACAGCGGTGATCTGCCTTTTAACACAACCACTTACCTTGAGCAAGCTTAGGACAGCGTATGACAAAAATACAAAGTGCGAGTCGGGCGAATACCTGAGAAAGCCTCGTGGTGCGAGTTCGTCGCGTGCGATGACAGCGACAGCTGTGGCCGAGGTGTGACACTTCGAGAAGAAGTAGGGGATATCAACATCCGAGCGTGCGATGGCGTGCTGAAGTCCGAAGGAATGTATAACCAACGAATAGTAATGGAAATAAAACACCATCATTGTGGAGGTGTAGTCCTTGGTAACCTCGTCATCTATGATCGCAACCAACAATGAGATGAGGTCTATACCATGTGGATAACACTCACTTGTTACCACTGAACAAGCGTTCGTCCATTCGTGCAGCCAGGTTACAATCTGCTGTTCAAATGCCTTGATTAGCAGCGGATAGTCGCAGTCTGTTTGGAGGCCAGATGGAGTACTGAGACCGGAGTATAGTAGGTCCAAGCTGCGAGAGACGATACGTTGCAACTCCTGAGAGGCGAGTTTGATGCGCTGTAAACGAGAAGACAAAGACAAAGAGACTCACAACATAATTCGCGAGCGCTCGATCGCCGAGTATGTTAATGGGGGAGTTGATCCATTGAAGGACATTGCGCACAATAAAACTGGGAAGAGCCGGACTCATTCGGTCAGTCGTTCACCCATTTAGACAGAAACACCCACTCCTCCCGTATCGAATGAGGTTTGCCCATTTGAGCACTCGTGCTTCTGTCGAGCGCAAAGCAAAGGAGCCATGTCCGTTCACGATTGTGCACTTCCTTGTCACGCGCACGGGATTCTGCAGAGTCTTGACTCGTCACGGCCGTCTTGCGATGTAGGTTCAAGTCGGTAGCCATCCTTCAGGGGCGGTCAGGAAGGCGTCCAACGTCACAGAATATATACCGACCGGATGGCCATCCCCAAGAGTAACCATGTTTTGTCATATTCGTACCGCTCAACAGCACCACACCCCCAAAGTGTGAGCAAGAGATAGGCTTGCACAATTTCAACGGATTTATAACCTCGAGCGGGTACGTTGAAAGCAAGCTTTTGCGCAAGTTCCGCGAGTTGTGAGTGGAGCTCTGGACGATGGGTATAGAACTTGGAGGCGATGGCGCAGACTATAGAAATGGGTGGAACTCGTTTCACGGAGAAATGAGAAAAACACATACTTGACGTAAGCAAGAACGGAGATCTCGAACAAACAAGGGATGGAGTGTGGAATTCTTCATCCAAGAGATGACAATGCATCTGTCAAGGCATCAGCTGCGTCAGTTATAACGTTGCACCAAGACTAACATTCATGTGGTCAAAGTAACTGACAAAGGCCCAAGTTGAGTAGGAAAGAACGAGCGCGAGGAGACAGGATACTAACATATTGAATAATGCAACGACTTCTTCGGTGCTCACGAAACTTAGCATTTCGGGCTGAAGTTGCCTCTCGATGTATAGCCGCCGGAGCGGCAAGATGGATATCGGACCTTGGAAGGAATGAGCGGTGTGGCATAAGTTTGCAGAAAGAGACGATGAAACCTGGTCTGAAGAAATTGTCGCTCGCGACGCCGAGGCGACGATCTGGATCAGCATCAGATTGACGGGCGGTAAATGATGTTGTAATCCCGTGTGCTTTCCGGTTGGCCAAGCTCGCTTCCGCAAGCAGGCCCAGTGGGTTCAGTGCATTGTCGGGAAGGCAGTGTAGCTTGGGTGAAGCGGAAGATAGGGGGGCGCTCTGGGTGGGATAGGTCTGCTGCGGGGGTGGTGATGGTGATTGCAAAAGGGCCTGGGTTTGAGTGGTTGGGGCTGCTGGAGATGGTGAGCGGGAGATCATGCCAGATGTCATGCTCGGATTTCCGATGGAGCGAAGGACGGTGTCGAGGGTGCGTTCCATTTTTCGGAGGGACCTTGTCAGAAGCTCATGTTTTCTTGGGCTTGAGTTTGAGTGAGAAAATTTCACGAGGAATGAAAGGATGGTAGGCTTACTTGGATGAGCGTTTTCCGCGGTTAGACTCTTCAAAGATACATTCATGATTGCCTGCGAGACAACGCTTGCAAGGTGGACCCTGCTCGGCGCCAACGCATTTCATTTTGAGGCGGCGACAAACGGTACACGCGCTAAAGGAGCATGAGGAGCGGAGTGGTTATGGAATAGGCTGATCTCACCGAGCGCCCCTAGTGGACTTTGGCTTGGGCTCGTCCTTTTCGGCTGCCGGGCTAGGACCATCTAAGGAATCGTCTGTGCGGGCCTTTTTTCCGGTGTGGTCACCGAGAGCTGTGATGAGGGAGGACGGGCGCTTTCCGTTGGTGTTGGGTGATGAAAAGGACATGTTTTCGGTTGGAGGAGTGCCGATGGTGTCGGATCCCTGGGAGGAAGGGGAAGAGAGGTTATGAGGAAGGGCGAGATGATGGGATATAGGCTGGTGCTGTGTCTGGTGCTGTGGTTGCTGATACGAGTAGTAGGAAGGGTACAAGGAGAGAGTAGGGTCGATCTGTGGTGAACGCGGCGGGGGCATGTTGGGCTGTGGAATACCGTGGTCGTGGTGATGGATGGACATGGGGAAGCCGAACTTGCGAGATTGGTCGAGTGGGCACTGCGAATAACAGGGGGTGGGAGAGGAACGCATGAGAATCATCTTCAAGGGGGGCGATTGGAGGGATACTCACCCGCGAAATCGATCCTGGATATAACACAAGAGGACAAGTCGAGTCCACGTGTGTCTCCTGCGGGGGTGGCGCGGACAACGCCCAAGTGCCTCTCAATCCCCGACATGTGCGTCTTCTCACACCACCCTCTACCATACAGCGAACAACGTGGCACGAGATCGTGTGCTCAGACAAGATTAGGGTCGGTTAGATCTTCGAATCTCCATGAGCAAACAACCCTGTCTGCTCATCATATCGTTTATCTCAGCCTTGGCCTAGCTGACAGTTCAACATGCACCGTCATTCTTCCCTATCTTATCTCTCCGAAATCTGACTGTCCTCGCTCCTCAACCTCTGCTTGTCATTTTCTCAAGCTCGACAGAGTGGTCTCTCCTTCTTTCGGCCGTGTCCAGTCAGCCCGTGGCTTTCCTAGGGTCGATGAATTCCGTCACTAAATATCAACTGACCAAGGGTGGCCGCATCATTCCACATCCCCGTCGGAGCTTTTGACCGTGTCGTCGTGCCGCATCGGTAAACCTAAGTACACTCTGCACCATCGATCGCAAGCACAGGTTACCGCCAACAAACAGTTCGCGTATTCATCGACCCCTTAAGACACCGCAATCATGTTCGTATTAGTGCTTCTATAATACTTACACAGCCAACCCTCCATCCTGATCATGGAACCAAATTTTAACTCGAAACCTGAGCAACGGGGTCTCTATATCATTGTTCCTCGATGGCAACGTGGGGGTGGTCATATACTGACTTTTGGAGCTTAACCTCTTTTGTGAATGTAACAAACGGACCAAGTTAGATAGGGGTCTGAAAATCGGATTCCCTCACATTACTTGACAACGCGACACCTTGGTCTCATCGGACATTAATACGTCTCACCTGTGACAATCCCAAGGAGTGGTCATGGGACGCGTATCTTTGTTGTTCGTTCTCGAAGCTGTGTTCGTCTGCTTTCCAATACCCAAATTTCCGTCCTTTCACGGGTTTCTATGTCACTCGAAGCCTATGCTGGACAGTTTCAGCAATGACAAACCATGGCAATGATTTGAAGTTACTAAGCTGAAATAGCAGATCCCCCATGAAGATGAGTACATTCCTTTGTTGTACGTTGGGAACTATCATCGAATGGTCTCCGGCCCCTTCTTTTGTCTGTCGCAAGAAAAGAAGGTCGCCAGGCCGCAGCACGTAACATATAGCCATCTGTAGCAATTCGATCTTCGATGGCCTGCCTCGCAGTCGTGCCGTTCACCAGACTGTGAGTGTTCCGGAACACTGTTGCTACAAATGTTATCATGGAATATCATCATTTGGTCCACCTTTGAGGCGTCCGGGAGGGGAGTTGGGGGAGTTGGGGCCATACCAGCTGATCGTGAATGTATGGCTTACCATCGAGCGTGTATTCTCCAGCGGATCGCCCGTGTCTAGTACTAGGCGATGCGGAATGCCCGATTCTTGCTACCCGCTCTTTGCCCTCGGAGGAAATTAGACTTTCGCCGGCAAAGTGTTACCTCACTCTGTGCGTTCAGGTTTAACGATTCACCCTCTAAAACACGCCTTCCAGAAAAGTGAGGGTTGTGGGACACGTTTGCGCAGGTGTCGAGTGCTTTGGGCGATCACATTTACATCAGCCCCACCGCCATCCATGATGCATGATACATGATGCCTGCCCGACAGCGACCCCAAAAGCACACTTCTGCGCGCCGAGTCTCACGATGACCTGAAAGTTTCCATTCTCGATGACCTCGGCCCGCTTGAGTATTAGTTTCCCCAAACTGGACCCAGAAGCTTCCACCCCTAGTGCAGGAGGTTGATACCATTTAGTACCCGTGCTTGTTCCTGTATCAAGTGGTAGGGGCCACTGCTTCTGAGACAGTTGCAATATTAGTAGGTAATGGGGATCAGCTCTACCACGATCCGGCATTGATCTATATCTTCACAGCCTATAACACGTCAATGGCTCGGGAATTCCACTGTGACTACACATCAGCGTTGGTGGTAAACAGCGACTAGCGGCATTGCCGGAGGGTTATTGGCTCGTGGGGACACTCTACGGCTCAAGCTATACCGCTCGTCATCGTGCACGAGTGCGAGTCCCAGGTGACCTTGAACAAACCCGAATTGTGTCAGTGAAGCATGGCAGATATCAGCTGCAAGAGGGTTGAACAGATCAGTAGTAAGCCCGGGCCGCGATCTGACCGGAATAAATCAAACAAGTTACCCAATTGAACTGATACGAGTTCATAAAATGAATGCATCCCATGATGTAGAGCATCGAATTGGCTCAGAAGGTACGGTACCGAGGCGTTTTCATTTCGGAAGGCGGCATATGCAATTCTGCCGATATCTGTATGTCCATTGGGTAGGAGCTCAGATCCGTGGGGGAAGCAACACCGAAATGTGAAGTCGACATGCCATATGCGGTGGTGGGTACAGTAAGTACCAAGTAGATGGTGGCACAACTGGTTAAATGGATCCATAACGTCGATGGGAGACATAAGGTACAAGTCGGATGATGCACTAGGGGAGCTTTGGGGGTAAGGAAATCTCACAGCGCCGTGAGGCGATTGGCTCTTCTAGCCGCGTCCGGCAGCCTCGGCAGTTGGATGCCGCGGCCTCCTCGTCTTCTCGGAGATTGAAGCGGCATCTGAAAGCAACTCTGCTTGGGTTGTGCAGGCAGAGTGGCTTTGATGCGCGTTCACGGATACTCTCCTCTTCCTCCACCACCTCTCTAACGCGGCCATGAGCCATCAAGCACGTCCCTTGTTGGTGCTGGCACCATCAGTAAATACTACTACGTATGTTTTTCAGGGTTTCCCGGTTCTTGCTCACGTACTGACGCGTCCGTCCATGGGCCAGCGTGGTGACCAAGACAACAACCACGACCACATATGCCCCTGTCCCATTGCCACCTCTGCCCCCGCCTTTGGAACCCAAGAATCCGAAGGACTACCCATTGTTACATGCCCATTTACCCGCATCTCTTCGGAAGTTCTCTCTCGTCTTTCCAGGGGGCACTCATGCTACCTTCCGAGACGGTGAAGATGGCGAGGAAGAGATGCAGGAAGAAGAACCGGTCGCGGGTGGGGTTGGCTGGAGGATGCTCAGACCCGGGGAAACCGCCGAACAGGGCAAGGTGGTTGGTCTTGTCGAGGCAGTCGAGCGCTTTGGTAGAAAGCGGTCACATGGCGTTGACAACATGATGGAGGGAGTCGAACCGACCATTGAACGAGAGGCATACACCCCTCCGAGAAAGAAGGCGAGACCCGCACATATACCGCCAATCACCACAATGAATGCCGCCGCGCCCCCTTCGCCCCTCCCATCTCCCCATGGCTCGCCATCACCACAAGCAATCTGGCCTTCTGCACCTCCAAGCGGTGCCTCTTCGCCCCATCCGCAGCCTCCGCTACAACCCGATCTTGCTCTCACAACACTACTGACGCTCCCGTCACTATTGACACATTTTACGAATCTGCCGCAGCAGTTACAGTCGCATTTTCTGCTCACTCTTTTACGGCATTCTCCGTTACCGGTTCTGCGGACCCTGCACTCTGTTTTAACGCCGACTTTGGCACGGGACTTCTTGACACTCCTTCCTCCAGAGCTTGTATCGCATATCCTCAGTTATCTCCCATACTCAACGCTCGCACGAGCTTCGCGAGTCTCGAAATCATGGCATGCTATCATTGATTCGGACCCAATGCTCTGGAGAGATCTTCTCAAGAACACAAAAATCTGGTTCGGAGGTGATAGTGAACGTGCATTCGCACGGTCTATCCACGCGCGTCGTCGGGTGGAAGCCCATAAGATACCTTCTACTCTACCCCTCCCTCATCCATACAAATTACTCTTCAAATCGCGATATCTTACCCGGACGCGTTGGGTAACGAACGAGATGCCAAAACATCATACATTTCCCGCTCATGGAACTTCTGTCGTGACCTGTCTATTGCTTTCGCACGGACGTATCATATCGGCATCGGATGATCACTCAATACATGTTTATTCACCAGTAACGGGCGAGCTTTTGCAATCCTTGGATGGCCACGACGGCGGTGTTTGGGCTTTGGCGGCTACCAAGGATACGCTAGTCAGCGGTTCCACTGATCGCACCGTCCGCATCTGGAACCTAGCCACCGGACGATGCACTCATGTATTCGCAGGCCATACAAGTACCGTTCGTTGCCTTGCCATCGTCAAGCCTGAATGGATTGGGATCGAAGGTGAAGGTGGTGTTATTTCCAGGGAGAGATGGCCCAAGCGATCTGTGATTGTGACTGGGAGTCGTGATCACTCTTTGCGGGTATGGGCATTACCTCGTCCAGGTGACCCTGAATATCGATGGGTGGGTGCGGATGACGCGGATGTCGAGTTGTCCGAGGTAGGTGCTATTGTCAACATTGGTTTCTGCCTTATCTAATGACTTCTTAAAGGAGGACATTGACGAAAACCCGTATCATAAGTTGCATCTCGAAGGTCATGATCATGCAGTTCGCGCCTTGGCCGCTCGTGGTCGTACTCTAGTGTCTGGTAGCTACGACTGCACCGTGCGAATATGGGACATTGTTACGGGCGAGTGTAAATTAATCTTGGTTGGGCACACTCAGAAGGGTAAGCCGCTCTGTGTCTCACACTTTCAAGATCTTTCGTTTATGATGTCTCCAGTGTACAGTGTCGTGTTGGATCTCAACCGTAATATCGCATGTTCGGGATCGATGGATGGGACAGTTCGCATATGGAATATGCGGAATGGACAATGCCAGCACACGCTGACAGGGCACACTTCTCTGGTTGGTCTGCTTGGTCTTTCACCGTCTTTCCTTGTCTCCGCCGCGGCCGACTCTACACTGCGTATATGGGACCCAGACAGTGGTGAACTGCGCCACACACTTGCCGCTCATGCTGGGGCTATCACATGCTTCCAACACGACGAGTTCAAGGTCCTCAGTGGGTCCGATGGAACGTTGAAGATGTGGAATATCCGTGACGGAACGGTTGTACGAGACCTGCTCACCGGAATCAACGGCGTATGGCAAGTCGTCTTCGAGGGTAGGTGCTGCGTGGCAGCGAGCAACCGCAACACGACAACTATGCTCGATGTCTGGGATTTTGGCACCGAGGGCGACGATGACTGGATCGGAGAACCATCGGGTGGGATTTACGATGATGATACGGAGGAGGAAAGCGAAACGGAGGGCCAGGTGGATGTTGATGCAATGGATCAGGATCTCGAGGTTGACCCACCCGAACAGCCCTCCGAGCAGGGAGGACCGATCCGCGATGTTGTTGATGACAATGACTCCTCGCGTATCCCATCCGACACGGAGGACGAGTCAATGGAACGAAGTGACGGGGTTGGGAGCTCAAAGTGGGCGAGAAGTACGTCCTCACGTCCCCCGGTTTCTCATCGTAGCAGGGTGGCAGGAGAGGGTTCACTGAGGCGGAGTAATCCTCTCCCTCTGGACGGGATACCTGCACGTTTACCGGCGAACGAGACACCGACCCGCCCAAGGATACGGCCAGCCGCAAGAAATGGCGGCAGACGGTAGCATTTTGGTGGTGTAGCATCAGTCGCGGCTGGTTTTTTTTTGCGACATTGTTAACTTGGGATATCGTTCGTTTCCTCCGTGGGGGGCACTCTCCCGGCTCGTTCATTAAGGATGGTTTTTTTATGTTGGACAGTTGTATGAAGCACTTGGTACATTACTTACAATGTTCGGATTACAAAAGTAGTCGTGAGAAATAGATAATAACTTATGGTTTGTCATCGCCACACGACTCAAACTCGAACGACATCGATGGACACTTTCGACAACTTCCAGTACGATTCTGCCTCATCCTACGGCGGCGCCCACAGTGTCATCGACGATAATTCATCCGTGTACACTGCAACCACTAACAACCCAGTCGATCTCAGCAGCCTTTCTATTGCTGACGACCGTTCTCTCGTGTCCTCCTCAGACCGCAATGACCATCATCACCATACCTCGCGTTCCACGATAGATGAGGATTTCGATGCTGTCCTTGACGACTTGAAGGACGAAGGCTCCGTCGATCTACCTCCCCACGCATGCAGGTGTGTAAACTCTCTCGCCTCCACTGTTTGTAGCTAATATATTTGTCTAGTTACTGCGGTATTCATTCCCCAGCTTCGGTTGTCAAGTGTCTCATCTGCTCCAAATGGTTCTGCAACTCTCGCGGAAACACCTCTGCGTCCCATATCGTCAATCATTTAGTCAGGGCCAAACACAAGGAAGTGATCCTGCATGCCGAGAGCCCGCTCGGCGAAACAACCCCGGAATGCTACAACTGTGGTAGCAAAAATGTTTTTATGTTGGGTTTTATACCCGCAAAGAGTGATACCGTCGTGGTTTTACTGTGCCGGTATGGTCATCCGCAATGACTAGCTCTACCCACTCATACCCACGTTTTCAGTCAACCCTGCGCAGCAACCACGAAAGATATGTCGTGGAACGCTGCCCTGTGGGCACCGTTGATCGACGATCGTTCTTTCCTCTCCTGGTTGGTGAAACCTCCTAGTGAGACGGAACAACTCCGCTCCCGTCAAATCTCGTTTAATCAAATCAACCGGCTAGAAGACCTTTGGCGTGAAAATGCCAGTGCTACCCTTGAAGATCTAGAAAAGCCTGGCGTCGACGACGAGCCGCAATCAATATTGATGCGGTATGAAGACGCTTATCAATATCAGAACATCTTTGGTCCCTTGGTCAAGATTGAAGCGGATTACGACAAACGACTCAAGGAAAGCCAGACCCAAACAGACATTACAGTGCGTTGGGACCTCGGTTTGAATCAAAAGAGAGTGGCGTGGTTTTATTTGCCGAAACTTGAAAGTGGTGAAGTAAGGCTTGCGGTGGGTGACGAGTTGAGGTTGAGGTACCAAGGTGAATTGCACAAGGCTTGGGACGGAGTTGGCCATGTTATCAAAATACCGAACAGTAGGCCAGCTTGCTACGGGTTTCTTCCTTACGTGCTAACACCATTCACAGACGTGTCTGATGAAATTGGACTGGAACTTCGAAGAACGGAGGGGGTTCCTACCGACGTTACCCACGGTTTCTCGGCCGACTTTGTCTGGAAGTCAACCAGTTTCGATCGAATGCAGCTAGCTATGAAGACATTTGCGGTAGACGAAAAGAGCGTGAACGGTTACATTGTAAGCACGGGCTGACAATTTAATATACAACAGATAGTGCTGACGCTTAACTAGTACCACAAACTTTTGGGGCATGAAGTAGAGCCGCAGGTTCTACGAACCCAGATGCCTAAACGCTTCTCTGCACCAGGGCTCCCAGAGTTGAACCATTCGCAGATGTATGCGGTCAAGAGCGTCCTCCAGAAACCACTCAGTCTTATCCAAGGCCCCCCTGGAACCGGCAAGACGGTCACCTCTGCATCGATCGTTCATCATCTGGCAAAGATGAACCCTGGTCAAGTGCTGGTCTGCGCACCCTCTAATGTTGCCGTCGACCAATTAACGGAGAAGATACATGCCACGGGGTTGAAGGTTGTCCGCCTTACAGCCAAATCCCGTGAGGCATTGGATTCCAGTGTCGCGTTCTTGACATTGCATCAGCAAGTTGCCAACAGCACCACTCATGTCGAGCTTCAAAAGCTCATTCAATTGAAAAATGAACAAGGAGAACTGAGCTCAAACGATGAGCGCAAGTACAAAACCCTCATTCGCCAGTGCGAGAAAGAGATCCTGAGCGTTGCAGACGTGATTTGCTGTACGTGCGTCGGCGCAGGTGATCCGAGGTTGAGCAAGTTCAAGTTCAGAACCGTCCTCATCGATGAAGCGACCCAAGCCGCTGAACCAGGTATGTCTTTCACGGCTTCCCTGCTATCGGTTAGTTGAACTGTGATTCACAGAATGTATGATTCCTCTTGTCCTCGGTTGCAAGCAAGTTGTCTTGGTTGGCGATCATCAACAGCTTGGACCAGTCATCATGAACAAGAAAGCTGCCCGCGCCGGCCTTACACAATCGCTTTTTGAGCGCCTTGTTGTCCTTGGTAACCGACCAATCCGACTTCAGGTTCAGTATCGTATGCACCCATGCTGCTCGGAATTCCCGTCCAATATGTTCTACGAAGGCACATTGCAAAACGGCGTCACGGCCCCTGAGCGCCTTCGCAAGAACGTCGATTTCCCTTGGCCTGTTCCCGATACTCCAATGTTCTTTTACCAGAACCTGGGACAGGAGGAAATATCGTCTAGTGGGACGTCATTCCTCAACAGGTACGCAGCATCAGAATATTCTCGGGGTGTGTTCATCCATTGTTCACAGGACCGAAGCCTCAAACGTGGAGAAGATTGTCACGAAATTCTTCAAGTCCGGTGTTGTTCCTGCGCAAATTGGTGTCGTCACGCCATACGAAGGGCAACGTTCCTATATCGTCAACTACATGCAATTCAATGGTTCGCTTAAGAAGGACCTGTACAAGGAGATTGAGGTTGCCAGCGTGGACGCGTTCCAGGGCAGAGAAAAGGACTATATCATCCTCAGCTGTGTTCGGAGCAATGAGCACCAGGGAATTGGTTTCCTGAACGATCCCCGACGATTAAACGTTGCTCTCACTCGTGCTAAATACGGCATCGTTATCCTCGGGAATCCGAAAGTCTTGAGCAAGGTCAGTTACACCGGATGGATTATCCATGCATGGATTGCTTAATGTTCGCTCGCAGCACCCCCTGTGGCACTATTTGCTTACCCATTACAAGGAGAAGAGCTGTTTGGTCGAGGGGCCGCTCAACAATCTCCAGTCAAGCATGATTCAGTTCAGCAAACCTCGCCGCGCTCTCAAGATGGACTCGTTCCGCCGACACGAGACCAACGCACGCGAGTACTTGCCCAGCGGCGGCACTGGTCGCTCCGGCACCCCGAGTCGCTTTGATGCCAACTTCTATCGTACACACGATGCTCTTGCATACATTCCTTCCGACGTACAGTCCTTGCGTTCACAAGCGACGTACTCGTCCGGTCTCCCCATGTTCGCAGCAACTGCAGGTTTCCCTCCTGGTGTGCCCCGTGGGCCTGGCGGTGCGGGCAAACGTAGTGCTTATGGCAGCTACGCCAGTTCTATCATTTCTCAGGATGCTGGTCCACCTAGTAGTGCCAGTATCGGCGGTGGTAGCCTGGGTGTATCGTTGTCTTACTCCCAGTCAGACCGCCTCCGCAGACGTGGGTCATTCTCTTCTGCAGCTGGGACTGACATGGGAAGCATGAGCGGATACGACTACAAGAGTCAGGACGGGACGACGGACGCAGATGACATGAAGAGCCAATACACTGGAACCCAGTCCGGTGTCACTGTGTTCTAATATCGTCACGGCGCCGACAACATCTCGATCCGAGTAGCTCAATGGGTTTGAGCGACTTCCTGTGGCCCGTTCTCGCAACTGACCGAACGTTGCCATGCTCCTCCGTGAGACGGTGCTTTTCACGGCCATTGTATCAGCCAACCTTATCGTAAGTGATCGCGTTCCTGGTACTCCCATCGCCCGTCCGTCCTACGTTGTTCGCTATCTTGGCGGCAGGATGCCTCGCCCATTAACAATTCTCGTGGAAGTGATTAGTGTCACCTTTTCCAGACGGGCATTGTTGTCATGTACATTATGCTCCGGTTATATGCTCCCGATTATGATGAAAATGAGGCCATGAATAAAACTACTGTATTGCTGCCATGAGCACGAATGAACGATTGCAATGGACACAATGTACAAAAGGGTGTAACCAAACCCAGAGGAAAGCGTCGTCATGCTTTACGTGCACCTTTCCTAGGGCCAACGGAAGTATCCTCGGAAATGGCCCTTCGGTGTGACGAAGGAGGAGCTGACTGAGCCGTATGTTGCGCCTGCATGGCATCCTCTGCTGGTAACATGCGAGCTTGTGTGAAGAACAGCCTTGCGTCCCTCTCCGCGATGTTCTCGATATAGTATGTGTTTCCTAGCATTAAGTTTATCTTGAGGAAGTATCAAATGAGTGGGTGACACGAACCTCGGGGAACGAGGAACATCCCACCAGTGGTGATGATGAAGCTAGTTTCGTGTATGAAAACCGAAACGGCGCCTTGAATCACATAAAACACCTACGAAAAAATTGGAACTTTACGATAGCTGAGTGACAAAAAATACGTTCTACGCACGTATGTATTATCCTTGGTGGACTTGCTCGGTTTCTGGGATTTTGGAGGTATATGCATTTGGCCAGCCGCAATGAATTCACCCTCCCCAAAGATTTTTTGGAAAAACCAGTTGCTGTTCGCAGCTTGTTTGGGTTCAATCATTCTAGCCAAGAAGGCAACACCTGGAGTTGCCGGCCATTTCAAGTCAGCCCCTCAACTACGTTTAACCCTGGTGTATCCCTTACGTCGTGAAACTTCCTCTTGTGTGTTATAGTCGATAACGGTCGCATTAGTGGGCGTGTCTTCGTCCCATCCCTCCTCTGGGTCGACTGGCGTGTCCCTTCCTTTGCTCTTGCCCCGGACTCCCGCACTACGTTTACGCTTGCCCGCCTTGCCAAGCGGCC
Source organism: Sutorius aff. eximius (assembly GCA_038088915.1). Classification (NCBI taxonomy): domain Eukaryota; kingdom Fungi; phylum Basidiomycota; class Agaricomycetes; order Boletales; family Boletaceae; genus Sutorius; species Sutorius aff. eximius. The sequence continues at coordinate 28,068 of JBBPJV010000009.1, forward strand.
TAACTGGTTCCTGAGGGATGCGGATGATTTCCTTGATGTGAGGAACGAGAATCAACTCGGAATCGCGGCGCCCGTAGACAACCCTTTCCTGCCGCCACCACTCGAGGGGCCTGAAACGGTGACGTCGCCCGCGTCGCACCCCTTCTGGGATAGGAGAATCTGCAATTGTCTGAGTCAAGGACATACATCAACGTCACGGTACGTACGCTCGGCAGGGGTTTTAACAACACGTTTCTCTGCTCGCTGCTTTTTGGGCCTGGCTTGCTCTTTCCTCGGCTTCTTTGTTGGTGGTGGATCCTCTTCATCATCCTGCGCGTTCTCGACCTCTTCGAGTCCCTGTGCAATATCGTCCTCCAGCCCGTTCGCATCGTTTGTATCAGGATTTATATGTTCGTCTTCTTCTACTGGATCCGCTCTTCGCTTGCCCTTATCAATCTTCTTGGACCGTGCGACGACTGTTTGCTCCACTTCTACAGCCTCTTCCTCGGCAGTATCCTCAGGGCTGGCTTCAGGGGTTTGTGATCTTGGCGGGCTGTCGTTGGATTGTGGGGGTCCGAAGTCGTCAAACGCCCCTGGGTTTGTATAATCGAGATCGGGGCCCGGAGTAGGCTCACGGACAGCGACCGACTTTGAGAGAGCGGATGAACCGCGCCCGTTGACCGTCGACGATCGTACGGATGGGAGCGACTTTGGAGAGGGAATTTGGTCATAATCGATTTCGGATACTCGCGTCAGAGGGCGGGAAGTGACGGGTCTCTTCGAGCTATCAGGCGCATACACAGGGTTTGTATTCGTAAAGTAAGCCAGGGGACTTCCCTGGTTGCCTGCAAGATACCCAAACATGAGTTTTGGATACTCACGCTAGGCTACTGCTATTGCTCACTCTCGGCCAATTCCATGGACATCTCGCCATCTTCGTCTGCTTCTTCAACGGGAGGGACAATAGACATGCGCTTTTTCTTTGACTTTATGCGCGGAGGGGTTCGGTTGTCGGCTTGCTTTATGACCTGATCGAAGGGCTCGAACTCGTCCGAATTTCGGTCGACGTAGGCGACTGCCATCCCCGTTCGCTTGCCGCGAGCGAGATCGTCGGCGCGGAAGGGGATGTGTTGCCTTGGAGGACCCCTTCGCGTCCCAATAGAGGACTTTCTGCGGTCAGATGGCTCTCGCGGCATTGCTGGTGCTGGCCGTCGTCGTCGGTGGCAGCGAGCTCGAGGTGGATGTGGGGAATAAACAAGGCGGGACGTGGTTAATCAGTCACGTTATGTCACGTGTAATCATTGTCACGCTAATATACTACTGCTAGGGAGTGGACGACCTCGCCATGGCTGACTTGAGCAGGGAAAGTGTCGTGCCATGGTCCATCACCTTCTTTTTCTTTCCACCAACACTGGTCATCTCCGCCCAAGTCGTCAGCTCCTCGACACTGCGCGGCGGCTCCGCTGCGATGTACTCGCGCGACCCAGGTGGATGTGGGTTGCTCCGGAAGTGCGACTGCTTGTCCCAGACTCTCAAGTCCATGTCCAGACCTACTGCCTTCAATCCCTGCCTCTCTCCAACGACAGTCGGCCAGCGCCTGAGAGTCACCCTCTGCGGCCTAATCATGACCTCTCCAGTGTGGTTGGGGTCATCCCAGACCATGGGGCGTGCCACCCCAGCGTTCTTCCTCTGCACACGACCAGTCGCCCCTGCAAACGATGCCAAGTAGCACATTGAACCCTTGTCCCTGTCTTTCCAGTCATCTGCCAAACGACCCTTGCGTTCCCTCGTCATCAAAAATGTCTGCAGCGGCGAATATTGCGCGTAGCACAAGCCACCAGAAGCGTGAGGGAGGTGCTCGATCTCCTTGCTGCGTGGGTTGGATCGGCGCTGTTGTGAGAGCCGAGTGGCAATGAGGTCATGCCATGGGGTGGATGTCCTGTTCATATTGCTGAGCTGGTAGGAGGTCGTGTCGCCGTCGACTTGTTCACGAGCCGTCCGCTGTTTGATGAAAGAATCCCGACGAGCGCGTATTTTTTCGAGATACTGCACAAACACCTTGCATGTCATGACTTCGAGATTGGGGATGTATGGTTTTCGCCATTGCTCTGAGCTCTGTGATTGAGGAACATAGTCTGAATCGACGATGTGTTCCTCTCCTGCCCACTCTTTTTGTTGGGGAGTTATTTTGAGCTCGTCCCAATTCTTGATCCACAATGCCTGTGGTTCTGCAGAGTTCCACTCTGTCTGGTACTCTGGGGTATCGGCATTTTTCACGGTGATGAAAGCACCACGACGTCGGAGAGGGAGGGGGCGTTTGAAGCCCCAATGACCACGGTGTGCGTCACCGCCGTGTGTGGTATAGACCTGGCTGATGCGAGGGTCGAAGGAAGAGAACTTGGAATGCTTGAGGAGCGTTCCAAATGTCGAACGGGTCAGCGCGGAGGATGGCATCAATTCAAGTCTCATCCTTGCCTCTTGACTTTTTGCGTATACCGGCATTTTCCGGAGGATACAAAAGCGAGCAGGAGACTTTTTGAACACAAACCCAACGACGTCCAAATTACTGTTTATCCTCCTGCACATGCAAACGTCAAGGATGGATGGTCCAGACAAACGTCGGAGACAAATGCTTGGAGGTCGTCTCAAAAACAATCTTTGCTGACGTTCCTCCCATTGGTCGAGGGATCAGGATGCAGGATCACCTGGAGATGCCCACATCTACGATTTGTAGCAGTACAATGTTAATCGTGAGTTTCGTTCTGCCCAACGAGCGTGTTGCCTCTGCCTCTGAACTCTATACAGGTGGTGGGTGCTTGTAGTCAATCAACACTTTGGTTCTCCCGCAGTTTGCCTCGGGACGGCTTTTAACGCAAACTTGTTGTGAGTTGCTGTTTTGATTGTGTCCAGGCAAATTTCCGGTCAAACATCGAGGATGAACATCCTGGTAAACGAACACATCCCGCCTGCAAGGGTCCCCCTCTAACTGGGGGTGTCGTACGGGGCTCCTACGGAGCCAGCGACAGTTGGAGGTGGATGGGGAGTTAAAGGCGAGGCTGAGGTGTCCCACAATCACTGCTTGTCGTCCTGTCACAGCCTTGCCTCCACGCTGACAGCTTTCCTTCCTAGCAACCTAATCAATGCGAAGCACCGTCACCAGACTGGCACTGGCCTTGGACTTGATGAAAGTATATTCTGTACATACAGTAGTGTGAATGAGAGCCGATTTTGTGTTGGATGATCACGCGAATGGTTTATCAGCCGAGTGGCGAGTAATTGGCGATTCTTGTCTTCTTTTTCGCGCGCAAACCTCTGCGCTCTCCGCCAAAAAAAAAAAACAAAACAAAACGCGTCCGCGACTTTCTCTAGTTCATCGCCGTTCGTGTTTGAACCGGTTCTGCTCTCCCTCTCTTTTTTTTTCTCGTTTTTATTTGGCTACCGAACCGGACAGGTCGCTTATTTCTTGTCTTACCGTATCCACTATTCTCATCATACGGATTCCTGTGGGTTTCACCGCTTCCTCCGTCAACAGCATCGCCGGATCGCGTCTTTGGGAGGTGGGCACTTGCTGCTTTATATATATACCAACTGGATTGACCGTCTGCTGTGCCAGTCTTCCTTTTGAACCTAAAGTGAACCATCTCTCGTCCCAGCATGTACCCCGTATTGAATTCACGTCCTGCAGTGCCTTCTCCCTCCAATGAAATGTACCACCGCAGCTACCCTTCAATCCGTGCCGTCCCATCGTCCTCCAATCTTCCCACTATGCCATCCCCCACTCCGCGTCTAGCACCGCTCCTCCCACCCGCCGCTCTTGACACCTTGTCAAGTAAATCGTCAGGTCTCCTGCTCAACCAGTCCTCTGTCGACGTGTCACCGGATGTTCGTGCGGCGTCCAAGGATCCGACACTTTGCGGGATGCCCTTGAAATATGTATCGTAAGTCTCATCTATGCCCATAGTCGCCCCGCCAACTGAGTATTTCTTCCTTCGAAGCCTTGTTACCCTTGCTGTGCAGAATGCGTCATTGTCTATCGTGATGCACTATTCGCGGGTTTCTACTCCGGCCCATCTGTCATACTCTCCGGCCTCAGCCGTCCTTCTGGGAGAGATTTTAAAGGGCTCAATATCCTTTCTCATCGCACTCTGCAGGGCTAAGGATGCAGATCTACCTTTATCTTCTCGCAAGTCTCTCTGGGGTATCGTCCACTCGTTTGCTCCTTGGTCCGCTCCCTTCCGTCAAGTGTGCAGCGAGGTCTTCAGCACCGATTGTTGGAAGCTCTCCATTCCTGCGCTTCTTTACGTCGTGCAGAACTCCCTCCAATTCGTTGCCATCTCCAATCTACCTGTCGCGTCGTTCCAAGTTGCGTACCAGATGAAGATTCTCACCACCGCTGCATTCTCCGTGGCACTTCTGCGCAAGAAGCTCTCGTCGACAAAGTGGCTCTCATTGTTCTTCTTGGCTATCGGTGTCGGCATCGTTCAAGTCCAAACCTCCACCTCGAACGCAGGACCCAGCGAAATTCGTGTAGGCAGCGCTCACGATGCAGCACCACTCCACGTACACATCATGAGCCCACTCAAAGGCTTTGGTGCTGTCACAGCCGCTTGCTTCACGTCTGGTCTAGCCGGAGTGTACTTTGAGATGGTCCTCAAGAACTCGAAGGCCGATCTATGGGTACGAAACGTGCAACTGTCTCTCTTCTCCCTCCTCCCAGCTCTCGTGCCCATCTTGTATGGCCCTCAGTTCCCTATATCCGACGGTCTCATCAGCTACATCTTCCGCAACTTTGGTGGTTGGGCGTGGGCTACTGTGGCGATCCAGGTCTTTGGTGGCCTGGTCACGGCAGTTGTCATCAAATATTCGGACAACATTCTCAAAGGCTTTGCCACATCCATCTCTATCATCCTCTCCTTTCTCGCGTCGGTGGTACTTTTCGACTTCCATGTCACGCTCTCGTTCATCGTCGGGGCATCTACCGTGCTTGCTGCCACTGCAATGTACAACCAGCCAGTGCCTAAAGAGTCCCACATCACGATTTCCTCGGGGAGTAAAACGCCCTTTCCAGATCTGACTCTCGGAAAAAAGGACCCCATCCTCGGGGAATTTCCTATGAAGAAGGCGTCGCCGTTCGGGAGCCCTCGGGCGATTGCATCTGCCCTCGGACTCGGGGATAAGCCAGGGCCTCTGGTGGAGAAGGAGCACTTTTTGGAGATGGAATCTACGCCTCGGTACCTCAGCGCACCTTACGGCTCGCCCTTCCCGTCACGCACACCCACTCCCCGACTGGAGGAGCGACCGTGATCTGCCACGGACAACCTGGACAATTGAACTCTTTTACCATACGACTTCTAACGTGATGACCAGATATACCCCCATTCTATTAGACGTTTGCAAGCCTATCTACAGCTATTGCTCGGCAACTACACCCTGCGTTGCGTAGTATCGATCAATCCCAAGCAAGCGAAATTTATTCCACTTATATAACGCTGTTAACGCCACCTACGGTTTTCTGTCGGTTTGCACCGAATCCTTTTCTCGCCGTTGTCATAACTTTGGGGTACCTTCGTGCGTCCTTGCGTTTCGTTCATGTGCATTTCCCTACGTTCTTTCTTGGTTTTATTCCCCTTCGACTTCCGCTGTCGGCCTTGGTTGAGTGTACGGGACAGAGAACTATGCCCGCTATTTCGACGCACGAGTACCCATAGGCGCTTGACGACATTTTTCTAGAGTAAGACGTTGGCTGGCATTTTAGTCCGGTGTTAGCTGTAATATCCTTTAACCTTGGACCCAGAAAATAAACCCACCTTTGTGTCATGCCGAGTGATCACATCTTTGGCACTGCCATCCATACGCTGACGATCATGCAGACCAACGACCTGTACGATGGGCGAGAGGCAGAAGTGATAGCACAAGTATGCATTCCTACCTCGTACCCTCCACCATCTCTCTGAAATCGGCCCAGTTCAGTGATGGCTATTCGTATTCGAAAACAAAATTAGACGCGAGTCTTCGCGAACTGATGCAAGATCGCAAGTCGGTCAAATCACTCAAAAGCCAAGTAGCGGTGAAGAAGGACGACATGGATCTGATTGTGCGTGGGTCGACGCAAAGCGTTACATCTAATCTGACCGTGTCTCAGGCAAAGGAGTTTGACATCCCTCAGGCGCAGGCGGAGAAGGCGCTCTCTGAAAACGGTGGTGACCTTGATAGGACTCTGCGCGCTCTGGTCGCCAGTTAGTTGCATCCCTTGTATCGTATGCTCACTGTATTCTATCACGACGCTGTCATGCTGAGGAAGGGTGGGACCGTGTTTTGAGGCCTACACGAGTAGAGAGGCTCGCAACGACGCATTGTCGACGCACTCCGCCCAGATTGACTTGGACACGTACACCAAGGCACACTCGGCACGCAATGTCGATCGACCTGGAATGGCACAAGCTCGACGCGTCGCTCGCAAAAACGCTGGTCGACATCCTCAACCGACAGCTCACCCACACCCAACGGCCGTCCTTCATCGGACCGGTCGAAATCACAGGGCTCGACTTTGGCACGAACGTGCCCGACGTCGAGCTCGTCGACCTGCGGGACATACACCGTGATTTCCTCGAGGACGACTCGGACGCCGAGTCGGAGCAGGATAACGTCAAGGTCACGGAGGGTGCCGGAGAGGACGAGGACGGGTTCGAGTGGGTCTCGCGGAGGGCGGCGAGACGTGGACTGGCAGAGGACACGCTTGCCTATCACCATCTCCCCCCGCACGTTCGGTACGGGCGAGGGCCAGCCGTGGATCCCTTTGCGTCGACGCCTGCGTTGTACCCAGGTCCGGGCCCAGGGTTGGGATCGACCCGCGATATGTGGGGCACTGGCGGGGCGCCGATGTCGATGCATATAAACAGAAGCATGCCGAGCTTGGGCGATTTCAGACCTGCTGTCGCGCCTGGATCGTCGTCCGTCGCCATGTTTCAACCGGGCCCGCTCACGGCGTCCCCCAACGTGGCTTCACCATGCGAATCAGCCTCGTCCATGGCAGGGTGCCATCCGACGATGATGCAGCATGCGTCACCTGAACCACCGCTGGATGAGCAACAGCAGGCGCAACCAGATCTCCAGCTACATCTTCATCTGAACTGGCACTCAAACCTTCGGTTGACGCTCACGACGTCGCTGCTCATCAACTATCCGTCCCCATCTTTTATGTCGCTCCCGATTAAACTCTCAGTAACGGGTCTTGTCTTCAATGGTGAAGTCGCAGTTGCCTACGAGGGCAGTAGGGGACGCGTTCATATATGCGTGCTCGACGAACTGGACCCGTATGGGCCCACGTGTCGACGAGTACGAGAACGAAGCCAGTCAAGTACACCACCGGATATGGATGATGATTCAGGAGGGAAACGAGAGGGAAAGCCTCTGCCTGTTGGCCAACGTTTGTTGCCATCCATATTGATCGAGAGCGAGATTGGTCAGGCAGACAAGCATGTGTTGAAGAATGTGACCCGAGTCGAGCGGTTTATTCAGGATGTCATACGGAAAACTATCGAGGAGGAGTTGGTGTTCCCAAACTTTCATACCCTCATCATGGGTAATCAGTCACAATAGGTCGCCATGCCGCTCGATAGGTAGAAATACAATATGGACGTACAGCCTGTACTTGTCATGCAAGCAACTTGCTCATGTATGGGCCATCGAGCCCGTAACCTAGCCTACGATAGTAATCTCGTGTGCCAACGCCTGCGAATATCTTGTCGGCGAACCATTCGTCGGGTGCGTAATGGCTTACCTGAAATAACAGCCAACTTCACGCTTCCATGCTCCTCCCTCGCTATCCGTTCTGCCTCTTCCATCAACAACGTACCAAAGCCCTGATGCTGGAACTTGGTCGGATCACGACCATGCACGGGTACTGCTGTCCCGTAGACGTGTAGTTCTCTCACTATGCTCGACCCACCTTCTGCGTCCTCCTTGCGAACGAGCTCTGGTCTGAACGTGCCCTCGTCTGAGCATTTACGGAGACGCAATAGCCCAACGAGAATGTCTCGTTCAGGGTCTTCATAAGACAGGAATGTTTCCCATCCACCATTCGCCGTGTAGTCCCGACGGAGGAGTTCGACCGATTCTGGTCGAATCTTGTGATGGATTTCGTGGATCTATAGATAGGGTGAGTTCGCAAGCGTGAGCGCGACGATACGGGTACACTTACCCCGACTTCACGGAAACGTACATCTCGACATTCTGCACCAAAGTCTTTCATGCGATTGAGGGCGAGCTCCCGCAAGTTCCCCGAGTTTTCACAACCGCTCGTGACAAGAGGGAGCGGTATGTCTCTACAAAGGGATAAGTAGCATTCTTCCCAAAACGACGTGATTTACCTCTGAACACGGTACACTCTGGTCCACGGGGGTACCAGTGCAAGGATACGAGCGACAACATCGACCAAAATGTTGGGCGTGTAATTCTTATATCGTCCAGTCCGCCAAAGCTCATACAGACCGGTTCCACGAATCACAAGCGTAGGGTATATCTTCAGACCGTCGCTTCTGAAAGCAGGGTTTTCGAAATACTCCTTGAATTGCTCGAGATCTCTCTCAAGTCCAACGTTTGGGAGATCGGGCATCATGTGTGCGACAACCTTGAACCCGGCGTCCTTTGCGAGATGGAACGACTCGGATACTGCGCGGACCGTGTGTCCACGGTTGGTATCCCTCGCGACGTCCTCGTAAACGGACTGTACACCGATCTCTAGACGAGTGCACCCATAGCGGAGCATCTGACTGTAATTAGAGATGCTCAGACACCGCCTTTGGTCGAGAACAGTATCAGACTTGCCTGAGATGAGGACGGAGGCAATAGTCTGGTCGGGTTTCAATGGTGATGCCAATCGCTTTTGATTTGCTCTGCTCCGAGTAACGAACTGCCTCATCAACGTCCAGACCGGTAAATCCTGAGAGGGCATTGTGTAGCTGGGCAATAAATTTTGTGCGATAGTCCGCTGGCATGCTCATGAACGTGCCCCCCATGATGATAAATTCGACCTAGGTGACGAAGTTTGGGTAGACGCTCACAGTGGGCAAGCGCGACGAGACAGACCTTGTCAACACTGTGACCAAGGGCTTTCAATTGCTCGACGCGGTTACGTGTTTGTTCATATGGATCATAACGGGCTCGAATGGCACGCATACTCGTAGGCTCGTACCCAGTATAACTTTGGGTGCTGTAGTCAAAGTCAGAGTCGGGTCCACCCGGGCAATATCTGGACGGGGCGTCAGATATGAATGGATGGGTCGCCCCTAACATCAAACACCCTCACACACAAATATTCCCTGTCATTGCAATGTGCGGACATCGATGGGGCTTGCACATGACTGCAACCACCGCAATCTACACAACAAGAGAATGAGTACTACACTGCACGAAAGGCATTCGTGGAATAGACACACCCCACTCGCAGTCCGTATTGGTCTCGCACGAAGTTTTGGGAGGAGTGCCTTCTTGTAATCGTCTGGAATCGCGCTGATGATGTCGACGAGTCTGGGGACACCTCCGTAGCCAAACTTTTTGGACATCTTGGCGCGAAGCTCGTTAAGAGAGACGGCTTCGTTGGCGTCGTGTGATCTGATCAGTTCTGCAGCTATCGTCGAGGTGACTCGTAGCAGGATCTCGGCCTGTGAGGGGCCTTTGCGTGGATGTTAGTCGGCGTTGGAGAGGGTTTGAGTGCACGGTTTACCATCGCTTTTGTTTCCGGAGGCCATGGTGCGCCTTTTGAGTAGGTTCGGGATGAGACCGCGTTTGTGTGTCACACCCGGAATCCCGCTCACGTTCCGGGTTGGACATGTTCAGACCTCATTGTCTTGTGAGATATTTACACGTACGACACTATCATGCAGGCTCGGCCACTCCATCGAAGGGAGACAAGGGTATGTCAATCAGTCGTGCACCCTTTCCGAGATGTTCTAACATCCATGTAGTCGTTGTGGCCATGTCCGGAGGAGTCGACTCTTCTGTGACCGCAAAGGCCTTGGCTGATGCCAGTACCTCAAACGTCAGCCCGTTCATCTCCCAGTGTATTTCTGTTCATCATGTTGCTCAGGGATACGACCTCTCCGCGGTCTTCATGCGGAATTGGGATACGCGCGACGAATCCGGGTCAGATGTTGGATGTGAGTGGGAAAGGGACTGGGAGGACGTGCAGAGAGTCTGTCGGATGCTTGATGTACCCGTCAGGATGGTGCGTTCGTATTCTTCACGTCAACGCAACGCGTCTTACCAGAGGGAAGATTGATCTCAGTCGCGAATACTGGCTCCGAGTCTTCGAGCCGTCCCTCAGAGACTGGGCATCAGGACTTTCACCGAACCCAGATGTTTGGTGCAACAAGTAAGAGCTGTTTATCTTGTATAGCTTCTTGTTCATCGGGGTTGACTTAGGGAAATTAAATTCGGTGCCCTTCTGGACAGTCTTGCAAAGGAGCCCGCCTTTTCCAACGCATGGCTTGCAACTGGTATGCTTATCTCCAAATCAGCTGCCCTTCATTTCCGACAAGTGTCGTGACAGGGCACTATGCTCGCAAAAGCTGGGATACGAGTAATCACCTCTCCAAACCGCGTCCAATGCTTAGGAAACCCTTGGATTCGACCAAAGATCAAACATATTACCTGTCCTCGATTCTGGAAGATAGTCTCTCGCGTGCCCTGTTCCCTCTCGCTCAATTGACAAAGACCCAGGTGCGGAATCTTGCCAATGAATGGACATTGCCGACTGCGACCAGAGATGAAAGCATGGGTCTCTGCTTTGTTGGAGAGCGACGGAGATTCAGCGAATTTATATGTGAATCCTGCTCACGCCTTGCCCGTCGTCTCGAGCTTAGGCTTTTTTAGCACAATATATCATGCCTAGGCCTGGACCGATCGTGGATATGACCACTGGGAAGCGAGTAGGTGTTCATCAAGGACTATGGAGTTACACGATCGGTCAGGGTGCTAAGATGAGCGGCATGCCACAGAGAATGTTTGTATCCGAGAAGGATCCAAAAACAAACATCATCTTTGTCGTTCCCGGCGCGTAAGTCTCGTCGTGCGCTCAGCTGCTGCCTCCCTCAGTCCTCGACAGGGATCATCCAGCGTTGTATGTTGAGAGCATCCGCGTTCGTGACTTTCGTTGGATATGGGCGGATGACGAGCCGCGAGAGGTATCACAACCTCTTGGACTGGAAGCACGCATAAAATATCGACATTGCATGGCCGATGTACCATGTACTGTTCATCGGTGGGTAGCATGCACGCGCTCGCTTGGTTCGGCCATTGACCCTCGCAGAGACACCGATGGGTTGATACATATCGCGTTCCGTACGCCTCAAAAGGGTATTGCCCCCGGCCAGATTGCGACCATCTACTCTGACGATTGGTGCTTGGGTTGTGGTATCATTGACGAGGATGTTCGGACCCGAGTTGACTAGTGTTGCAAACGCGTATCGTATTTACTGCGTAATTGATAAACGTCGACTTCCTTTCATCGATCACCACGAGAGCTGTCGTACAGCGCGTCACATCCGCATTTGTCGCCGGTACGCAACCCGGACAGACTCGAAGTACATCCACCTGATGTCTTCCCAGTCGATGGTAACGTGATCTCAAGCATATCGAGGGGACTGATGGCAGGTCGGAATGGGTCTACTATAATTACAATCGATCGTTTTCGTATGTACATACACTGTAAAAGAGGCATCTACGATGCAGAGTCTCGGACGTCTATGAAATGGGATTCTAATTTCCGCCTCAAACAAAAAGCTCATTCCCCGGAGGGGCCCGCTACCTGTGATTCTGGCTGGGCTGTCGATTCCGCTAAGTTACCTATTGCGTAAATCAGCAACACAGAGCCATATACACGATGGAAGGACTTACCATGTCTGTCAGGCCTTGTCAATTGAAATGTGGCCACAACTTTAGCTGCGCGCTGTGCTGATGTAATGCCTGCGGGGATTATGCCGAGTAGGCGTGACTTGCGGGTGGGCCAGCATCGCCCATCTATGTGAGCCAGTCCGTCATGCACGATGTGAATGGACTCTATCACGGCGCGAGCAAACGAGTAGCAGGACGTCTTCAAGAGGCAGTATTCCGGCATGGAGTCATGGATGCAGTCGATCATGTGCGAGACGTCTATGAGGGATGGTGCTTGATTGGGCGTCCAGGTGAGATGGTTGAGCCGTTCGTCTGGAGTGTCTGCAGCGTCGCGATCAAGGACTGAGACTGTGTCGTCTGCAGCGCCGTGGATGCCTAGGCGGGCAAGGCATGTTGTACGTCTAACCGAGCGAGACACTTGGACAGTCGTACGTAAGACTGGGGCGTTGTTCTGATCTTGGCGGTGCTGTATGACGAGGACAGCGTATTCATGTTGGCATGCTGGGGATAGCCACCGCTGCTTGTAGTGGGAAACCTCGGTGACGACGTACGACCCTTGAGTGTCGTTCCGATAAACAGCCATGCGCCAGTCGTTTGGAGACCACCGGGTTTCAGTGTCGGACAGAATGGCTTGCATGGGGGATTCGATGGCGGCGAGCTTCTCGGAGAGGAGGATGGGAAGGTATGAGGAGAAGTAGGACTCCATGGCGGTCTTTTATCGTTCCACTTGGACTTTGGATTCCAAACTTTATGGTCTGTAAATAGGGGCAAAATCGGCAACAAATCAGAGTATCGGCAATGCTGTGCTGGTTGCGTCTCCTCATGATCTCTCTTTGACACCGTCCCGCTTTCTGTCACTTTTTCTTGCCATCTTCCTGAATGCCCTCACACAAATCGTCGCAGAAGGCTCCGTCACCCGCCCTTATTTGACTATCATGCCACTCTAGTACCAAGACTCGACGAAGACTCTTCCATCGCCCTCCTCCGCGCCAGATTGCAACCATCCACTCTGACGATTGGTGCTTGGGTTGTGGTATCATTGACGAGGATGTTCGGACCCGAGTTGACTAGCGTTGCAAACCCGTATCGTATTTGCTGTGTAATGGATAAACGTCAATTTCCTTTCATTGACCACCATGAGAGCTGTCGTACAGCGCGTCACATCCGCATCTGTCGCCGGTACGCAACGCGGACAGACCCGCAGTACATCCACCTGACGTCTTCGCAGTCGATGGTAAAGTGATCTCAAGCATATCGAGAGGACTGATGGTCCTGGTCGGTATCGGAACCGGTATGCGTACACCTCCCCAAACGAAACCCTACCACTCAACAAGGCTCATTCCGCAAGGCAGACGACACTCCTGCGGACGTCGACATCCTCTCCAATAAAATGTGACGAGGCTATTGACGAGTTCGATTGCCCGTGATTGACTATACATGGTAGACTCTCCCTGCGCGCCTTTTCGGATGTGAGTGGCGGGATGTGGAAGACGAGCATCAAGGACATCGCAGGCGAGATCCTGTGTGTGTCGCAGTTTACGCTCTTGGCGAATACGACCAAGGGGAGCAAGCCAGATTTTCATCGAGCGATGGTGCGTCCCGACCGAGCCGCGCCCGTCGCTTGCTCATCACACTATCTTTGGGCAGTCCGCGGAATCATCGCGACAGCTGTACAACGTGTTTTTGAACAAGATGAAGCAACTATATGTCCCGGATCGCATCAAAGGTGAGCGTTGGAGATTCTACGCGATGCAGTAACTCAGAGCGCGCGTAGACGGTCAGTTTGGTGCCATGATGGACGTGAGTTTGACAAACGAAGTACAATCGCAGTGGGTCAGCGTGTGCTTGGACTGACTCCGTTGATAGGGCCCTGTCACATTCACCCTTGATACCAGAAAATTCGAGTACATTACGCCCCCCAACGAGGGTGGCGAAAGGGGGGGAAAGCAGAAAGCAAGAGGTGATCTACCTAGGTCTGCGGAACCAACCACAGCCTCTGGCGGAGAGTCGTAAATATCCCCAGATGTCGGTGCGAATGAAACTGCTTTCGCGCCGAATGCGCGTTAGGTTGAAAAGGATCCACACATACTCAAGCCCGGCGAGCAAAAAAAAGGGTATTTGGTGAGATGGGAGTGAAGGAATAAATTGCATCACAGCATGCCACCAACTAAACCAACGATCGCTCTTGTCCTCCAACGAACCCTTCTCTCGGCCCCTCTCCAGAACCCTGCCCATTGACGCAAGTTGTGAACTTCCTCGTGCAGAGATTGTCGTAGGGCTGGTGAGGACGTGGCCATGACAAAGGAAAGTTCGGTGTCGAGGTGCGCGGACCGCGAGTTGAGATTGGTCGAGCCAAACATTGTCAACGTGGGTTGGCTGTCTTTGGAGGGGGACAACCAGATACCTGCAGAATATGAGGATAGACACGGGAGAGAGCGATACAAACTACCTTTGGCGTGGTACGTCCAGCCTTGTCGTTCCCATTCTGAAAGGGTGACGGGGTCGTCGCACTGATCGGGTAGGCGACCAGCTGCACGAACTGCCCGCATAAACCTCTGCTCCAATAAGGTATACCCCTCTGGTATAAGTCCAGACAGACCAGAGGAGCCGTAGAAGCCATTCGCCTACGATAGGTTAGCAAGACATGGGGGAAGAAGGATGAAAGGTAGCACCTTTGGGCTGGCAGCGATGACTTCGCATGCAGCAGGAGATCTGAGAAGCATGTCTTGGTAGGGCTTATAAAGGCCGAAATAGCCACTGGTCCATGTCATGGCAGGGGTAGATCCGCGACTGGCACGGTGAGACGCGAGGTGATTAAAAATGATTGAGAGGGTGCGCTCTTCCTCGCGGATGTTGAACTGGCCAGCCTGTATGACGGGAAATAATACTGTATCATGAGTATCAGGTAAGGATGTGAGGCGCGAAGCCTGGAACTGGGCGAGTGCGTCGTGAACCCTGGAGTGGATCTTCCAAGGCTGGATGGACGGGTCGGGCCACTGTATTATTGGAACGTCTATGCCGGGTGAGGCAAAGACATTATACGAAAAGGAGGATATGAGCTGCAGAAAGGAAAAGCAGTAATCGGCCAGGGTTGGTTGGGCCGTGAAATGGAGGTAGCGATCCTGACGGTCAGTAAAGTAAGACCTGTTGAGGTTGGCTCTGCGGAGAGTCAGCTCGGACACGACCGAGGGGTAAAAAGACTCGCCCGCTGATGATGAGTTCGTCATCGGCGCCATATACCTTTGCGTGCCAGGTCCCCCAGCCCTCGTTGAAGCGGGGCGGGACGAGATTGTTCATGGGACTGCCAAGTTTTGGGCTGCGAAAGAGAGAAAGATGAACCCTCGGGCCATGAGCATGCAAGAGGGGGAGGAGTGCGAGGAGCGGCGAGTCCGGGCCGGGTCGAGTGGAGCGGTTGTAGTCAAGTGAGAGGTGGAGGTGAAGACGGCCGTTTTCGCGAAGTGCGGTGTCGAGCGAGGCTAGCTGTGAAGCGTGAGTGGAGAAAGACACGTCGGAGACGAGGACGGACGAGGTGATGCTCGGCGTGGCCGATGTAGAGAGAGGAGAGAAAGATGCGACGGCGAGCGCGCC
The DNA here is from genome assembly GCA_038088915.1 of Sutorius aff. eximius. NCBI lineage: Eukaryota > Fungi > Basidiomycota > Agaricomycetes > Boletales > Boletaceae > Sutorius > Sutorius aff. eximius. Next base: position 43,527 of record JBBPJV010000009.1, read on the forward strand.
GTATGATGTCCTGCTGTGTGTGAGCGCGTGCAACAGGACGAGAACGACACGCACGATGAGGGACGCGTAGAAGCGGTGTGGGGCGTCGAGCACGCGAACGTTGAGCTGGTTGAGCGGGATGGCGGGCTGAGCGGCAGCGAGCGAGTGTAGAAGAGACATGATGACTAAGCCTTGTCCCCTTAGACTCCATGTCCTCCAACGCGACCCTCCTCGACACCGTCCTCGCTCGAATCCGTGCACACGACACTCTAAGAAACCCACCCACACTCTCGCCCTTACCCGGTCCATGGGGCTTCCTCACTTCGGGCTACATAGTCGGCCTCATCGTCATGGTATGTCCCATTCTTATCTCAATACATCTTCCCTCACTCCCCACAGGCCGTCCTCATGCATCGCATCCAGAATATCGTCGTCCCACCCCGCCACAGAGCACTCCGCTTTCCCCCTCAACCACCACGCCACAGATGGCTCTTTCACGTCGCATATCGTGCCATATTCCCCCTCGATTTCTCCTCTTCTTGCGTCCGTCTCGTCCTCCGTCTCCCCTCCTTCTACTTCTTATCGAAATCACTTCTCCTTTGGTTCACAATCCTCGCTCAGACAGCACACATGTTCCCCTCCGATGCTTCCTGCTGTCGCTCCCTTGCTTCGTGGGCCGCACAGCTTGACACCGCCACGCTCTGCTGGTTTACGTTCTGCTCCGTCTGTGCTGCACTCTGCGTCGAAGCTCTCACCCGTGGCTTAGAAGGCGCAAACAGTAATGCTTCCCCCTTTAATCTCGTATGTCATTTTGCTGCATGTCTTGATTAGATAACTGTGATAGTTCCCTTTCCTAACTCGTGTTCGCGTCCACCCAGTTCGGCTATGCTTTTCTATTGCACATATACTCCTCGCCAATGACACACGCCGCAAAACTCCAAGGTCTTCCCCCACGCCCAGACAAACATGCCGTATTCACTATCATTCTCCCCCTCTTACAAGTCTGTCCCCGCTGTCTCTTCCCTCTCGAGAAACTCAATACCCTCCTAGCTCACTATCGTACACTGCATCGGAATAAAGCAGGCCTGGTCAAACCACCGCCTCGTTCCTTCCGCATTTGTATCCGTCATCGCTCTCATCCATTTCCATTGGGTTCTCTGGTTCTCCGATTCTAGTTACCCTCTCCTCAATTACATGCCATGTCTCTTTGAAACCGTCCTGCTTTCTGTCACTTTTCTTGCCATCTTCCTGAATGCCCTCACACAAATCGTCGCAGAAGGTTCCATCACCCGCCCCCTATTCGGCCACCACGCCGCTCTATTACCAAGACTCGACGAAGACTTTTCCATCGCCCTCCTCCGCATGGGCACCGCCAGTCTCGAAACGTCCAGTGTAGCCGGCCTTGGAAACGAGGTTGGCGGTGTTGCTCTCATGCCACCCTCTCTCGATCAAGCAGACCCTGGCACTGTCGCGCTCACCCGCTTCGGCGTCTCCTTTGTCTCTCAATCACACGAAGGTTGCGGAAAGAATCGCCGCACGAAGAAAGGATTCTCAAATGAGATCAAGAATGTCAAGGTGGCCTCCAACGACGGCGATCTTTGGTTGGACCTCGCTTGGTATCGTGAATTTGTCAAGTTTACCGTCGGTGTAGCCCGCTTCCTCAAACGAGTGTACGCTCTCTCCCGGGATTTCTTGAAGAGTCCGCGTATGCGTTCCCTACATTCTTCAGATGTGGGGGACACTACTCCTTCGGATGATCTTTCTCCAGGCGAGCAAGTAGACGGCCAAGATGTTTATGGCAGGTTCATTCGCGGAGAACAGCTCAGCGATGATGAATACGACGAATATGAACCGACCTCGCGGTCCCGTTCGAACTCTGTCGAGTCCGTATCTTCTCTTTCCGACAGTGGAGAGAACACTGGGTATGATAACCAACTTGAAGCTGTCGGTCTGTATTCGGACCTTTCCTCCCCCGTCACAACATCGGCGTCCGCTTCACACCTATTGGCTCATCTGGCTGATCATTCACAGTCCCCCCTGACGCGGCGACGTTTCAGCCAGTTGGTATCCAGCTCCTCCAGCCCACTATGCCGAGACACCAAAGATGGATGGACAGAAGTGATACATGCACGAAGACCAAACAGTATTGTTCCACGACACGAAGACGTGCCCGATGGAGCAAGAAGGAACTGCGTTATATGTACAGCGGAGCCACGTCAGATTATTTGCTGGCCGTGTCGGTGAGCACTTTCGGGGATTGTGTCGTTGAAGGTTGATTGACCCTCGCAGATGTCTCGCACTTTGCGACGACTGTCGAGAAAACTTGGCGTCTCGGTCGTCTGTCTCCAAACACACATGTCCCTGCTGTCGAACAAAGTAAGCGAGAGAATTATCTAGGCAGTTTCTTGTCTAACAGCCACGCCAGCGTGGAAGGATACTCCAAGATATATATTCCCTAGTGCATAGGCACACAACCGTGTAAAATTCACGCTCTACACTGTATTTTTTTTTTGGCTAGTTAGGATACAATACCCCACGATGTCATGTCTCATTCGACTGTATTCGCACCTCATTCACAGGAAATTTTATGAGTCGACGATATTATTACGATCAGATGATCGAATGAGACATGTCAGACTCAAGAATAGGATATGGGACCGGGAATAAACAAGAGCGGATTTCATTTACATGATAAATGCGGCCAGAAGGTACACCGGTCACCCGACGGGAAGACCAAAACACGACCACCTCCCGAATAGGCTCCAAGCCGAACAGTAATCTCACCGCTCCCGATAGACCCGAAAGCACAAGGCACAGTACCTACCGACCGCCACCCGCGCCGAGCGATCTAGTCATAGGTCATATATCTGCGGTCATACCGTCCCCGCCAACAGAGCGGTATTACCCCTCGCTTTCGGCTAAGCGAGTGCTCATCCAATTCAAATTACGAGGTATATTCACAGTATTAGCCTTGTTCGGTTAAACACAGGAACGATCACGTCCTCGCCCTTCCCCGGCGTTTTTCCATATCGGTGTGGGACCCGCGTGCTTGAATCGGGTTGGCTGGCGTGGGCAAACCGGCGCTGGCGTTCCACGGGAGGCGCATGGTACTCGACTTGCTTGCTGTAGACTAGGAAGGCCCAGCTGCAAATCGGGGGTTCACATTGGCCGAAGCGGCCGCCACGCCATCTGAATCGTATCAGAGCGGTCGACTTTTCGCCGTGACTAGCGAGCCCCGTTCCGTGCACGCATCATCGATCGCACCCAAGCGGGAGCACGATGGGGACATGGTTAAAAAGACACGGGTCTGTGATCACATCGATGTCTATGTCCATGTCCATGCGGAGATATCCGGTTCCGCACCACCGCACACAAAGATACACACAGGGATGTAACTGAAGCGAATAAAGGGATTGGAAGGGAAGAGGCTAAAATGGTCGCGGCAAGTGGCGAATGACACGGAGGCGTGAGCGTGCGGCCTGGGGCGGTTGCGACACACATTGAGATAACAGATAGTGCTTACTTTGCGTCGCAGCAGCAAAGGCGGTGTGCGCGCACCCCAGCGCAGTGACTGGCGAATTGGAAAGCGCAGCAACGTGCCGAAAAACGCGGTTCGCAGACGGACGATCAGCGTGGCTGTGAGTGCGGTGCAATGACGCCCTCCACCGGCAAGAAGAATGTACATATGTAACGGTGTATCCCATTGAACGACCCGCGGTTGGAGAAAAAAGAAAGAAAGACACGTTTGGGCTATGAAATGGCAACGGCCGTGAAAGCGTCGTACGCGTGGAACGTTCCAAGGTTCGCAGCATGGGGCGCACCCCAACGTTCCTTCCCAACGATGGGGTACAACGTCGGATTGGCTGGGCCTTCATGTGATCGAGGCACTGGATGCATGTCCGTGAACGCCGGCGCGCTGCGTAGGAGTTGCCTGATAAGATCGATATTGCTCGCCCTCATACTTGTGATCATGTGAACTTGGCAGGGTGTGGCAGAGCGCCGTGGAAAGCGGCGTGTTGGGGGTTTATCTCCCCCAAGACACTGCAGGTCGAAAAGCAGTGGGCTGATGTGGTTCACGTTGAGCGACGGGCACCCGATGCGGTGAGTTGGGGGAGATCGCGAGGCCGTAAGTGGTCCGACGCAACCGCACGTCCGATCCTGCCAACCATTGCCAAGTAATTACATAGGTCCGGCATGGGCGGTGAATTGATGGCATGACTCGAACGGGTTGAAGACGTGCCGTTCCGTGAGTCAAAAGTAATTACAGGGCACGAATTTTCCGGCGAGCGTTTGGAATGCCGATACCCGGGCCCCGAGGAAACCCATGATCAGGGAGGCGAAAGAATTGGAACGGGGTAATCGTGTTTCATTCAAGCATGAGTACTAGTTACTAGATGCAATGTGATGTATTGCGGTATATGTCAAAAATATAGCGACATCTCGAGTTCAGTAAATTGGAAAAGAGAAAGAGACAGAAGAACGAAACGCTGGCTATGCAGTGATCTGTGTCACTGGATAGTATGGGAGATGTGAAGAACGATGATGTGGTTTGTGCGAGGGTGCAGCAGGTTGTGAATACGAATGTGACACAGGAAGAGGGAAAGCCCGAATCAAGTCCATAGTGGATGGTTTCGATGGCACCTGGGCTGCCCGAGATGCAGCATCGTCCGAATTCTCATGGTACACTCTGGGATGAGTGCCAAAAGTAGACTCCATGTCGGTGTCTGGTGTGAGTGGTGCGGGAGAACTCCCAGACGAGGACGATTTTGGACTGGAGGGATCCAAGTCCGGGCAAGCGGCGTGGCTTGCGTGACGATAATGGGTGCGAGTGCGAGGATCGACGTGACGTCGATGCTTGTGGGAAGACAAGGCGATCGCGGAAAGGGAATCGTGGTGGCTGAGGATGTCATCTTCGGTGACAGAGAGCTCAAAGTCGAGGACATCGAGGAACTCGCGTTCAATGCGGCCAACGTCACGCTTGCCGAAAACGCCGGTACAGAGCGCCCAATGGATGTTTTTGAGTGTGGAGTCGTTGAGGTACTAGGAGACTAATGAGGAACAGATAACATGAGAAGGGGAAAAGGGGATGTACCTTGCTCGCCACCATTACGGCGCCGAGAAAGACGCGCTCACATGCCCATTCCTCTAGGGCGATCTGGAGATGAGGCTTGGCTCTATCGATATAGACGAGGGAAACGAGGATTGTGGGGATGGAGACTTCTGCGCGGGTGAGGACGTCGGTGGCAAAGGTGGCGAATGGGGCTAGCTCGGAGCGGCGCGAGAAGGCGCGGCCGCGACGGGAAGAGGAGGGACGGCCCATGGCATAGTCGACAGTATCGACGACAGAGTCAACGACATACTCTAGAAAGGGGGTGAGCAAGGAAGAGGGCGAGAGATGGAAGACGTACCGATGAGAGGTCTGGAGAACTTGATGTCGAGGAGGTCGAGGAGCACAGGGGAGTGGAGGGCAGGGTCCACGAGGCTGGCGTGGTGGATGGGGGAGCAAGGCATTTTGGGAGAAAGGAGGGGGAGAAGGGCGACATGAGAGACCTGTGGAGGCACGAGTTATAAAGGGGACACGGGAGAGTCAAAGGGCCGAATCGGAAGATGACGAAAGGGGAAGCGAGTGACAAAGGGAGAGGATTAGCAATGAAAGCAATCACTTCCCTTCGAACCAGATTATGTCAGCTACTCATATATCTACCTCGGGGACATCCAATTCGAGTCAGGTCCGCGGCACACATACACATACAGGCGCACTGCGAGCCCGCAGCCGTGTTCACAGCAGTGCAACCGGGTGCTTCACTCGCCTGCCGGGAAACGTGTGGGGAAAGTGTTGATGACTCCCCCTGACCGAATGTGACTAAGCGGCGGGGTCGCACCGGTATGCTGACTGTGAGCGTGCGTGTCGGTATTCGGCAATCTATAAGTCACAAAGCATCTTGCTAGTGGCACTGACAAACCCGCCACCGTCTCAAGTGAGACACGTCACATCATTACTCCAGGATCATCGTCTCGATGAGGGTATACACGATTCCATGACAAACCTTCTTCACGCTACTCCTCCCGTCGTACCAACACCACCCCCACCCCCCGTCGGTCCACCCGTTCTGCTGGTCCGGTTCTTGCTCCCCTTCGGCCTCCCCCTGGGCCGCTTCGTCGTACCAGCGGGTGCTTCTGTGCTCACGTCACTCGCACTCCGTTTCTCACCGTTTACCCGGCGATCGCGCAGATACCTAGAGTGACATGTTGTCGTGATAGTTTAATGTGAGCACATGTTCCATTACAGAAAGGAAACTCGGCCCAAGAATAGTCGGCTCCAAGTCTGCCGCTTCGGCCACCAACCCATCCATCTCTGATAAATGACTCTTTCCAAACCCGGCGATGCACATGCCAGCACTTGGACCGGCTCTGCCGGAAACGCACTCCAAAGAAACACCGTCGCCACAAGCGTGGAAATCGTTTACTCACTGAGACGCCTTCTCGTCCAAAGTCACTTGTAATGGCGGTAGAGGGGGCTGCCCGAGCTCTTGACGCAGCCGGTCCACTTCCGTCTTGGCTGCCGCATATTCTCCTTCTTGTAGTGCAGCAATCTGCTGGCGAAGCTCCGCACATCTTCGGTCGTTGTTAGTATCCGAGCATCCGAGTAGGCAATCCATGCATACTCTCGCGAAATAGACGTCTCCAGCAGGTCAGCCTAGATGATTGTAAGACCCAGTTTGCTCCGTGTCACCTGAACGTCCACCTTGTCGCGGTCCGAATTTATCTATGCAATGGGCGGTAGGAATCAACACAGACACTCGTGTAAGCCGAGGAACCCGAACCTCTGCGAGTGCATTCAATAATCGTGTTCGCTCGCTGTCGAGTCTGCGTCAGACAACAGATGAGTCAGAACATCGTGTGATGTGTATGATAAAACGGGAGGAGACAACCGTCATCCAACACAAAGTCATGATGCGAATGAGACGGAGCAATCATGCATGCGTTCGGACGTACTTGTTTTTCTGCTCTCTGAGATCCTGGATGGCTTTGTCCTTTTGTTCCAGACTCGCATGTGCGGATACGATGTGCGCCGTATGGAGTTGCAGTGTGAGCGAGTGCTTCCTAGGAGGTAAATGCGATCAGCCTTGTCATGATGGGACGACTTTTTTTAACCGGGGAGAAGGGCCCTCGTGGAGTGATGTGTGAGATAACCCTGTGAACGTACTTGAGCTCGGCGGTTTTCGCGAGTTGGACGAGCTCATGTGCCCAGTCCCCTGTCGCGACGAGAGGGGGCGGCTTCTGGTGTGCAGGGAGTGTGTTGGTCGTGGCCTGGGGGGCGACTGTGCTTGGACCGGCCGAGAGGGACCCCATCAACGAGTTGTGTACATAGTCAGGGGGTGCATTCGCAGAAAACTGCTGATACATTGATGCAGTGGAGAAGATTCGAAAATACGCAAGACGCAGAATAAACTTCCAGGGGTCTGTCGTGAGAACCACTTGGACTCCGTACACTCCAAGACGTATTTGTCCATGTTAGGATCAAAGGCTCTCAGATAACGACGACTCCTCTGACTATCATATTCAAAATTCGTCATGAGTGTCCTAAGACCGTTCATGGCCACGGACATGTTCAAATTCAACAACGTGTAAGTCCGGATCGCTCCATCCCGCAACACGCCTGAGACAGCACCCAGCAACCTCGACGTCTGGACCGAGACCGTACGTCGCGTTTCGTGCACTCCGTTCGCTCCACTAACACCCCTTCTAGTATGGAATCAGCTTCTACCTCTCCTATCTTTCGCGGTGGCCAGATTTGTGTTGCGTCCAAGAGGCACCCAACGGGCGCATGATGGGCTACAGTACGAGCTTCATTCCCGAACAGACGCTCTCTCATCGATCCCACAAGCACAGTACTTGGCAAGGCGGAGGGTTCGTCCAATGAATGGCATGGTCACATCACCGCACTGTCCGTCGCCCCCGAGTACCGTCGGCTCTCCCTTGCGCGCAGTCTGGTCAACCGTCTAGAACTCGTCTCCGATGAACATTACAAGGGTTTCTTCGTCGATCTTTACGTCCGCTGCAACAATGCCCTCGCAACAAACATGTACGAGGGATTCGGATATAGCGTATATCGGAGAGTGAGGGAGTATTATGGCACCCTCGGTGTCGGTAAGGGTGGAAAGGACGAGGAGGATGCATTCGGTGAGTCTAGCTTCTCGGCTTCATTTCGCCACAGCGCCTCATCTCTTGCAGACATGCGGAAACCACTTTCAAGAGATCCGTTGAGACGTTCCGTGCGGAGCAATGGCCGCGAGGTGCTTGTTAATGCAACCTCTGTATCGTGACCGCTGGTTCTTGGCGCGTACGCGATCCAGGGTTACTGCATGTCCCTTATCACACGTTACTCCAATTAACCAGAATGCATGATGATACCTATATAGTCAACGGTGGTGGATCATCAGGGCCAAGAGCAGCAAGCTCCTCGCTGTAGAACTTCGTCAGAGCGGCCTCGTCGGAACAAAATTCATAGAGCTTGGCTCGGATGGCATCGGCAGCAGCCGCAGGTCGGTCCCTGCTTTTCGTCGCCGTTCCCATGCGGCCAGCCCCCATGAGACGATTCGTCAAGAAGAGGAACCCTTGCGTGCCCCCCAACACCTGCACGAACGCAACCCCTGATCGGTGAACGAATTGCGAGTATTCAAATGGAGCCCGGCGATAGGAGTAGACCACGTCGACATCCTTGGGATACATGTTCATCGCTTCGACATCGATGATGAACCCAAATCGCCTCAAAAGTGCATACTCAAAATAGTGCGTTGATTGCGAACATTCTGAGATTTCTTTTTCCAAGTCTGGGACCACCGGAGGGGGAACCGCCAGGCGCAACGGGAAGCACGACTGGAATGCGTTACGATCCCGGACGTCACTGATTTCGGTAACATACGCTTCCACGAGCTTGAGTCCATATCTCTCAGTCGCCCTGCCCCATTGTCGAAGTGTGTCCTCGATACACCGAGCGGTGGACCCAATCCATTGAAGCTCGAAATGGAAGACTGTCCCCGGGTTCTGTATTATGTCATGGTGTAAGATAACGGACTCGGCCTGGTCACTCTTCTGTGGAACAGCACCCGAATGAATACCAAGGGGGAAAACTCAAAGGATTGACTTCACCTTTCCGGGGTCAACATCGATAATCATACTCTGCGTAAGGATCATACGTTTCCTCGTCCGCTTTGGGCTGACCCCGCTTGCTTTCCCCTGGTAAGATGCGTGGTGATTTCGTCCAACCAGGCTGTCCTCGTACTGGGTATGGCGGCTAGCTTTGAACCATCCTCTGGATGGCGTGCTCATTGTCACGTACTCCCCACTGAGTTGATAAAAGTAGTGGCTGAAACCCATTGGTTATCCAACTTGGATCACAAGATAATCCCACTCACCCGTCCAAGAAACCATGACGACCTGCGCAATGGATAAAAAGGCCCTGATCAAGCAGCTTCGTTCCCCACTCCACACCCTGTTCTCTCGACGAGACATCTCTAAATTCTCGGACAAGCCAAGAGACGAAATCGAATCCGGTGAACGAGTCTGGATATTTCTTCCGATGCCAGCGATGGAACTTGATGGGTACGCCGTCGTCATCGCGCATCGCCTTTGCGATGGCAGAAAGGGACATGTCCGTGATTTCTCGCTCGCTCTTCATCTTCTTCTTGAGCGGACCGGCAGCATGGATCTCGTCCAGCTGTGACATGAGTGATTCGTCCAGGACGGAATACGCGGGATTCAACGTCGTGGGCAGGAACCTAACCGGAGGTAGTTGCTGTCCATCTGGTGGCTGCCAACGTGCTTTGGTGAATATCTCTGCGAGCTTGTCAATCCCCATCAGCCGGATCTCTTCTTCGTTCAGTTTCTCCCCACTGGGTCCGTTCGCTATTTCGGGTGCATCCGCTGACGGAATGACGACGAATCTAGTCCGCCAGTAGCGCAAGGATTCGTTGAACTGGTGTTCGTAGCCTGCGACTAGCATATCCAGCCTGTTGAAGCTCGTCTCGAGTGCCTCCTTTCCGATCGACATGGCTTACTCACCTATTCCACCCGTAGTTCTCCAGTCCATGCGATACGAACTTGGTCTTCAGTTCTGTATACCCGACGCCCAACTTTGGCCAAATCAAGCACTCGTAATCGAAAGGTTGCGTCGGAGGCATCCTCCGCACATATCGACGAACCTGGATCGCCTCACCGGTATAGGATATCATGTGTATCTCGTTGCTCATACTCAGATATACAGGCTCCCTGGTGGAGTTCAAGACATCAGCTGCGCCCCCCGGCTTTGGCGCAGCGTCTTCCTCGCCCATGAAGGACTTGGAACGCTGCAAGGTCGACTTTTCGTCCAAGGAATTTTGGGAACGAAGCACGAACTGGAAGCCCTGGGCGAGTCGGACGGCGACCATGCCTCGCATTACAACCAGCGCCCACGCACGGCGAACCCCGTCGACCGTGCCTTGTACATTCGGCGGTTTGACCAAGAACGAACGCATTTCGGTGGGGTCCACGACAAAGTCGTACGAGAAAACGTCATACGAAGACTCCAATTCCGCGTTGCTCGGGAAATGCTCGACTGTAAGCGGGAGACAAGCGGGTGTGATCATCGACTTCCACTTGACTTCGTGTTTGTATATCGGGGTGGGAAAGATGTGTTCCCAGCGGCGAGCGAGCGAGGATTGCGTGTACGACACTGCGAATTGGGGACGCGAAGGATTCGTCCGGCAACTCGATTGTGGCGAGGAGGACGTCGGTATGTTCAGCGATGTGAGGGTGGTGCTACGACGTTTCCCAAACGTCGGTTCATCACGCGGTGGCGTACTCAGGGGTGAGTACCGCGACATGGAACCACGGTGGGGAATCGCTATTGGTGGTTCTTCTTCGTACGTGCGACTCAGTGCCGACCTACCAGAAGCAGTCTGAATGATTGCCATGGGTTGGGGTGAACGCGATATGGATGCAGATGGCGTCACGGGTCTATTAGGTGTGATAGGAACGCGAACAGACGGAGTGGGAGTGGTTGGGGTGAGGTTATGGACCGTAGATTTCGGGGATGGCTGAGGTTCAGCCGCCGCATTACCCCGAAAGGGATTGTAGAGCCAAGAGGGGGCCAGCTTCGCGAGTCGTGAGGTCGTAGAAGGCGGGGTGACATTGCCAGACGTCGCCACATTTGAAACCGTCGTGGAGACGGAGCGACCGGACCTCACGGAGGACTGAGATGGGGACGTACTCAGTCCAGTGACTGAAGGTACTGGACCGTCCTCGTTTCCTTCGGGCGGAAGTTCTAGGATGATGCGACGCGGGCTCTCCTCGATTGGCATGATACGTGTAGAAACAATAGATGTGCGATGCGATGCTATACCGCGTTTTTCGTTGACCGTGGACGGACGATAAAACGAGGGTACCACCGTGCTGCTTGCGCTTGATGCAAATGAAGTCCGAGTATTACTTGTGGGTTTACTATCCTTCTTGGACGCAAAGACATCCAAGTCTGCCTGCTCAGCCTCGACTACAGACGGAGCCCTGTCCTCATCGAACGAATCTCGAGGGGTTACCAATAGGTCTCTGAATTCAAGTAAGAAGGGAACCTCGATAGCCGAAAGGACATCATGCTCCAAGAGACCCAGCATCTGTATTTCGTGCATTTTAGCCCTCGCGACGAACCTAATGCGATCCGGGCTTCAGCTGAGCTTCCGGGGAAAAGAAAAGCGATAAAACCGACCTATCTCGTCGAAAGGGCAGGTCCATCTGATTGTCCCAGAACGTCACACCAATCCAGAACGGCTCCCACCAAAAAGTTACTTTCTGTCGTGCGGTTGCATCATTGGGTATCTCATCACCGCTCCACAACGGATCCAAGTCACGAGCGCTGCTCTTCGCGTCTCTGTCGAACCTGGGTTCATGCCCTTGGAAGCTGAAGATAGGACTTTGGTGTAGTGGGGCTTTTGCAAGGGAGATCAGATCAAGCCCGAACCCTTGATCCAACATCCTGGTCGTCGTCAAGCGCAAGAGCTGTTTGGATACACGAAAGTATCCGGTACCTGGGGTTATGAGGATTGTCGATACACCCGTGGACGACAAAGAACGGTCGATGTAATGGGTCTCATTGGGATTGAGACCCAGATTAAGAGCTTCGAGAATAGGGCCGTCATGAGCATATGATATTTGTCCAACCAAGCGCGCCTGATCGGGTTTGGTAGACTCCATAGAAGCTTGATGATAGTGGTGTGCTAGCAGAATGTCTCGCTGGAAGGCCCAAAAGGAGTCCTTGAGGAGAAACAGGGTTGATTTCCAGTCGTTGATCACTTCCAAGTCTGTAATGATCTTGAAAAAATCCTTGTACCACCTTCCATCCTCGTCGCGACGCAAAGGTCCAGCAGCATACTCCAATTCCGTCGCATCGTAATGAACTCTGGATATCAACACGATTGTGACGGTGTGATCCGTGCCCGCTTCCCGCCATTTGGAGAAGAGAGCTGGGAGGAAAGAATGAACAATTTTTTCATAGAAACGCTCGCCATCCCCAGAAAATTGCCACAGCTCACGACAAACTTGGATGAATATCGTGACCTTGGCCGACAAGGACCTATAAATCGACCTGGACTTTGAAGTCACATAGCCCGAGGAAACCTGAGACAGGAAACGTCAGGGAGGGAAGCAGTGGTTGCGAAAGCATTGTTGGTCCTACCTGGTGACCCTTGACATAGATGCCCTGAACTTTCGCAGCGATCATGCCGATGAAAGAAATCTCTTGGTCGACGAACACGCACTGACCGACCAGATGTTTACCAAGCCTCCACATCTCGTTGCGACCCAGGTATTGATCGGCAAAAGAGAACTCGATATAGTCAGCCGAATGGCTGTCCTTGTCTACCTGGACACCCGTGTGAACAAAGGACAAATGTAGCGCGAGCTGGTGTACCTTTGTCACCGTTACCTCGGTGTTGTTTTTCATGGAGAACACATCGGCAACGTTTCTGGGCAAGGATATCTGAAAGAATGATAGATGAGCCGGGACAAACACCTAGTTCGGGAAGAGCTCGCCTGAAGTATTGGTTTGGGGCAGTTCTCATCTTTGGGCACGATAAAGAGATAGCCAGAGGTGTCTTCAGATTGGGTTACGCGCAGCAAGTCACCTTCTGCAACGCCGGGCCACCACGATCGGTTGAGAATAACCCTTGGACATTCCTTTGGGTCATGGACCCACGTGTTGAGAACCTTTGAGTCGCCAAGCTTCAATGGAGCACCAGGTGTACTAGGCGGCATCCTGGCGAGAGACTGGGCTGTGTTGGACCGTTTTCGACCATACTGAAGGATGGGCTGGGACTGGGAATCGGGACGAACCGTGGTCATCACGATGTTGTATGGCACGGGAGCAATGATGGGTTGATGATCAAATGGTCACATGCCAAGATCAAACGAACGTCTTTTTTTTCCAGTCCACCACGTCCTACGATTCAAGTACCTTTTGCTCTGCGACGCTGGACGGTGCCAAGTTTCTCGAGTCTGTTGTTTCACCTTCATTCCCGCCACGCTCTTTATATTTTAGAATTTGGCGCTTGGTTGCGACGCCAACTACCTGCCGATGTCACCAAAACCATCTCTCCTTGACGCACATGAAATCCATGAGGTCCCCTCCCTCGTTACCTCGTCATCACATGACTCCACCTCATCCATCGACACATCCAGCTCCCCCACGTCCCCGATCGCTGAGTCGTTGGTACACGATCTCCCCTCGTCCCCCTCGTCGCCAGGTTCCTCCCCTACCGTGAAATTTGCACCGCTTCCCCAAATTGATCCTAATAGGAAGCGCTCTCTGGCACCTCTTGGTACATCCGCACGTCTGCGCCGAAAACGGGCCATTCAACAGGAGGGTGGATCATTATTATGGTCCGTAGACCCTGATGCGCCGGAGGAGGATTTGGAAGATCCAATCGTCGCACTCGCAAAGCTTGTGAAGAGGGCGAGCAAAACATTGTGGCGGATGGTGAGGCATGGCAGCAAGGCTATCTCGCAGGAGGATATGTCGCATTCTGCAGAGCCTGTTCTGGACATCAGTCCCGCTGTCCACCCCGACTATGGGAACAAAGGTCGATGCATAGCAGAGGTTGTAGGTGGAGAGGATAAGTTCAAGCGTCGGGCTTCTTGGTCGCCACCGACCGAGCGCAGGACGCTTGGCCTGGGCAAGGCAAAGCGAAGGAGTACAAGTGATATTCATTCGTGATTTGCTATTTGTTACCTTTGTATATTCTTGAATTAATGTAGTGTCACTCGCTTAGCTTACCTAGCCGATAAAAAATAACGCCGGTGCCGCATCAAGTAAAAACTATGCAGCGTGTTCCGTCGTGCCTGTGGTGTGGGCAAAGCTTTCACTGCCTTGCATTCTTATTCTTTCATTTCTATCCTTTCCATCCTACTCTTTCCTTTTCTCCGCAATTTCTCGTCGTGCTTTGATCTCTACCCGTTGCTTTCCTAGGTCAATCTTGGCATGTCCTGTACCCCGGCCCCTACAGCGACACTATATGCTACCGTCTCTACATTCGTCCCGTCAACCTCCTTCTCTCAGAGTGATGCGAACATCCAAGCGCAATTGACCACAGTCGTCCAGCAGTCGTGTCTCGCTTCAGGCACAATCAGTGGCTCACTGGTCGGGTGTATATCGAGTGCACAAGTCACGCAAGTAAATACGGTAGGAGGTCAGCCCTTTAGCACACCTTAAATGGAATCATGAGCTGATGGTATTGTGCCAGGTGGTGGTCAGGCTGCACAAGTACCGATTGTTGTGTCCGTTCCGGTCGCAGTGACCCAACCCACTCAGACCTTGTTTGCTTCGTGCACCGATGGAGGAAGCAGTTCGCCTGTGTCGCAAACCCCCGCCCAGTCTTCTACTATAAATGCCCCACTGACCACCTCCATCCTTGTTCAAAGTACTCCACCGCCCTCTGCAGTGATTGAGGCATCCTCGACTACACTTGCAGATGGCTCGGTCGTACAGACTATCCTCACAGCGATAACGACGCTTCCACCCACTGCGGTTTATGTACCTACTTCACTTGCCGGTCCTACCCTACAAAGCAGTGCTTCCCAGGGTCCAGGAACGAATGTTGCGCCTATTGTCGGAGGTGTTCTCGGCGGATTCCTTGGGTTGATAGCAATTGTGGGATCCCTCTGGTGGTTATGGTAAAACTTTCCTATCTGGTGGTTCGAATACTCGCTGATGCTTATGCCTCATAGCCGGAGGCGTCGATCGTGGGATGACATCTTTGAAAAGGAGGTGCTTCAAGCTGACAGCGATGCATGGGCACCACCTGTGGCCGTACAGCGTGGACGCGAGAGTCGCAGAATCGACTTGAGTGCTGAACCCCAGCCTTACCAGTATGGACTTGTTGGGCACGTCATTCCCCCCGACGCGGCCGACGAGACTCTGAGGTCTTCGCGTTATGGTTCTATCAGCGAACAGTCGGGTATACACAGCCGTCATACGTCGCTTTCTGCAACACCATTGCTAAGGGGTGCCCGCTCGGGCTCTTCAAGGCCTTCCACTGCTGGATCTATTTTGACCGTTCAGACCCATCCTGGACCGAGTTTATTGAGTCCTATCGGTAGCACCGAAATGGGGTCCCGTTCGTTGTCTATGGTTCCGCATTCGAATACCACGCGGCGACAGTCGGATGGCCAGCTTACTCCGGCATTACTCAGTGCTTGGACGCCAAATACGGATGAGCTCGTGGCCCTTGAGCCGTTGAATCACGCTGAAGGCTCTGCCTCTTCTACGGAACGGCGTGTCCTGCAAATTGTCAACGATGGTCCCCCATCACCCGCTGGTACAGTGGTGCCGGGTGCGCGTCAGACATCATCTATGTCGTCGAATGTCATCGTGCACACGGACGGTGGGCGGGCTCTCGAGGGCTCGTTTACAGAACCACCGCCTTATTCGCGTTAAGCATTGTGCAATACGCCATCACGGAAACTGGGCATTGTCCCAAGTCACGACTAACTATGAACGTACATAACGTTACCAGGACGCTTTTCATGTGGACCAAATTCTCGCATGCCCTTTCACTTTGAGCGTTCTGTAGTCTACGGGCAGCACATGCAGTATTCTTTCCTTGGTATGGCTTTGGCACTTGGGATATCTTGGTGGCTACACTAGTGAATTGGACCATAATAGATTTCCTTTTTCGTAGTGAAGAGCCTAGCCTCAGCCAAAAAGAAAAACAATGGAAGTATGTTACATCATCACTGAAGGTGGACTACAAGCACGCGGCTTCCGAAGAGAACAATAGAACGCGTTGGTCAATGGGGACAAGTATATATACCCTGTCAGAGCCTCGGGAACGCACCGCATCCTTTCCCTTCCTTTCATCTGGTGCTGGTTCACCTCTTCCTCTCCTTGTCGTATATCCTCATGGCACCTACCACCCACAGCTGTGCGTGTCTCCTACTCTGCACTTTCATCTGGTACTCACCTCGTACAGACATTTTCTTTGGTCTTAATGTCGTTCGCGTCCTTAGCATCGTGTCCCTTTTGCTCGTCTTCGCGAGCAGCATCCTTGTCATAGTCACGGACATCGACGCTGTCAATGCCTACGACGCTGCTAGACAGAGTAGTAGCAATTCCACGAGTGAGGCCTTCGTCGACTGCGAATACATACTGTAGGTGTCTACCGCATGCCCTTTGTCACACCCTTACATCCCCCACAGGGACAGCACCGTGCCAAATCAAATTGGTGGTGTTTTCTGGGCGGTCATAAACCGCCTTTTCATCATTTTCCAAGTCATCACCCTCATTTTGTCCGAATTTGGCTGGCTTGCCGCGTTCTTCGATCGTTTCTTCCCCGTGTTAGGTACCCAATTTGGTCTTGGTGCATTGGGCATATTCCAGGGACTGTGTGTCGTCCACTCATTTTTGCCGTGGCGACATGCTCACTTACATATAGAATCGGTGCTTCAGTCCTTTCTCAGCACGTTGACGATTTCACCCTCGTGGCTGCCTTCTTCCTCTTTGTCATTGGTTGCCTCAACATGCTGTTGGGTCTTATCTTTCGCGAGTCGGCAAAGCAAAGACGTTCCATCAGGGCATGGCGTGCTGGCTCCCAAGACACCCTCCCCACTCACTTGCCCCCTGCCGCAAGTTTAAACCGTTCCGCTACGACAACCTCAGGACACTCTTGTACGTCAACGACGTACGAAGAAAAGGATCGTGATCCCGAGTTTGGGCCCCCAAGGAATGTGAACCGTGCTGGATACGGTTTTGGACGTCAAGGCGAGAAGGCTGCGGGAATGAAAGGTTTGTCGTGTCCATCGTTGTCTTTTCATGACAATGACTGGTCTTTCAGGCTTCCTCATCTCGAAGCCTCTCGAAACATTGCCACGATATGCCGCACGCCCAACTAGCACACCTTACAGTGGTTCCCGCTCACAATCACCAATGGTCGAGACCGAGCCGCGCTTTCAATCTAGTGCTACTGCTCTATGATTTCACGTCCAAATCATTGATTGATTATGGGTCATGACGATCGACGGATGCCTCTGCTCTGTAGACTTTGCATACGCACGGATACCGGATGGACCCTCATATTTTCGGCCATTCCGACCTAACACATAACTGTTATTGTGTCACATTAATGTTTGTACTTGGCTGCATGATATCAGGTGTAGCTTTAGCCTAAATCAGTACGATGTATTCATTCGCCAACACTGCTTGCCGTGTGCCATTCTCATCAATCAGCAACATCAGAGTGATTTTTATCCTCATTATCCCGCGAGGCAGCGGCCTCTTGCTGTGTAGTACATACACACGTGTAACTACTGGGGGGAATGCAGTACAGCATTTATCGTATCCAGATAATGAGCGTTATTCCGAATCGTCGGACACGTCCATATCAACCGCTGATCTATCGTCGATATCATCAATAATCCCCTCAGTGGTGAATGAGGCCGTCAGTTTCCTGCCCAGGGCTGAGCATTCTGGCGGAGTGGATGTGTGCATAGGCGTGAGAGGAAGTGGCGGGGGTGTAGTAGATGGAGGAGGAGCGACATCCTCAACAGCGGGTTCCACGGTCGAAAAGTTCGAGCCACCAAACGCAGAACGCGCCCTCCATGGTGGAACGGATGAGGTGTGATTCGTGCCCAAACCGCCAGAGAGTACACGTTCCCAAAGTGCCCTTCTTTCCGGAGTGAATGTAGCACTCACCCGGGAAGGCGTTGAAGATACTTTGTCCAGCGGTGCTCCATTATAGATAGAGAGGGCTGTGGGAGAGAAATATGTGTCCGGGTAAGTGGACCATCGAGTCGATTCCAGATCGACAGACGTCAAGGAACTCGCTCCTGGCAAGGCTGGCGAGGTTGGGGGACGTTGCGGACCGAATAGTCTTAAATCAATTTCTTCGTCATCATCCATACCCTCGAATATCATCAACGAATCCCATTCCGTAGCGGTGACCCGCTCTTCCGCCTCGTCTTCCAGTAGAATACGAGAAGAAACCAACTGCTTCGGGTCGCGGTTGCCAACCCATCCGGGAGGGTAGCCCCAGTACGCCATATTACGGAGCCACTCGACAGTATTTCCCGGATCCCCCTCCTGCAATCCAAGAGCGTCTCGTAAAAGAGGTCCGCGAATCACACCTGGCTCACAGGATCTAAGCCATTGGAGTCGTTGTTGTTTCCATCCTTCGGCTATGTAGAGGCGGGTGGCTTCCTGCCCAATTGCATCCGGATGGAGAAGGTTGAATAGCTGGCGTGATAAAGAGACCAATTGCCGATCGATGGGTTCTGGGCACGACGCAACGGCGTGGTCAGGGGAACCACAGTTAAAACACAGTCTGAGGTTTTGTCCCGCAGGCGAAAATAATTTATACTTTCTTTCTCCGAGCGCTGCGCCGGGAAGTCTGTCGTACAGGTAGGAATGCCAGTGTCCGAGATAGATGGCAGGTGGGTATGTGGAAGGTGTAATGTCGACAATGAAAGAGTCGTGGAGACCATCGGCTACTCCGTCGACTGCTCGGACCCCCTGAGGTTTGCCTCCCGTTGCTCCAATGCCTCGAGCACTATAGAGGCATCCCAGCGACCCTTGGCTATCTCCTTCCCGTCTAGATGGAGGGCGGGTATCCAGTAGATGTATTTCTTCTTCCACCCTTCCTGACCCTTTTCCTGGATGTTGACGACCTCCAGGTCGAACTGTCGCTGGTGCTTTGGATGAATTTTGACTGCTGAATGGACAAATAGCCTGCGC
Organism: Sutorius aff. eximius; assembly: GCA_038088915.1. Classification (NCBI taxonomy): domain Eukaryota; kingdom Fungi; phylum Basidiomycota; class Agaricomycetes; order Boletales; family Boletaceae; genus Sutorius; species Sutorius aff. eximius. The sequence continues at coordinate 62,761 of JBBPJV010000009.1, forward strand.
ACCTGTTTCTTCGCTTTGGCTAGCTCTACCTTGGCGACCTGGACAACTGCGTTCGTCACCAGACATACCAAGTGCTGCGCATTACCCACCTCACACAGAGAGCACTGAGGACCTGAGAAGAGAGTCAGGCGAGCGATTGTTCTGGCTGCCATTTGGAGTTTGTGGCTGTGTCGGGATCGTAAACAAGGACCTACTAACTACCGGTTTGTCCGTTCCCTCGTGCGAGGGTCCATGCTCTGCTGCCCGTCCGCGCCAGTGTTCGCTCAATGACCTGCTGGAATGTCAATTCAAGAACCAGCCTGGCTGAAGAGAAGTAAGCCCCCTCTTTCTACGCACCTATCTCCTCCTGACGCGTCTCAGCACGGCCATGTCCGTTTTTCTCTCGAGGACGATGTCTCTTTGCAGACTCGTGCAATTTCGTTCACGATGCCAAGGTGAGGAGTGCTATTAACCAGCCACTCCTCAGTGTCAAGGACTCGTCTATCCCTTCCAATCCCGTTTTCGATCCGCCTTATGTCGTCGTCAACTCCGCTAGCCCCCGTTCCACCAATCCAGCAAGTCCGGAGAGTCCAGCAGGCTCTGTACATGATTCGTCGCGCTACTCTGGGCTCCTCTCCGTGCTTTCAGATGTCATTGGTCCACTCTCCAACCTCCCCGCGGATGCGGAGCAGGGTACTTCTATTCGTGCGGAACTGTCTTCGATTCTTGAATCTGATGCCGAAGATCCATTGGTTGATTCATTCGGGCCCCGGATGGAATCTTCATTTCCTCAAGTGGACGCTGGACCCGTTGCTGAGTTCCTTCCTGTTCCTGACGACGAGGAATCTCTCGACGGCGATGCCACATCTTATTTTGTTCAGGATACTGGAACATATGTAATTGGGCCAGAATCCGAAGGTGACGACGGGGATGTAGCCGACCGTGGGGAGGAGGATCCTACCCTGATAATGTCGAACAGGCAATCTACCCTCTCGTCATTCACCGGCGTGTCCCTATTGGCCTCTCCTCGGAACGGTGTCTTCGCGAAGTCTTCTGTAAATAGCCCCATTGAAAATGGGGTGCTGGACCTCTTGTCCCCGGTTCAACTGTCGGCCAAGCTCCAACCGTTTCCTATTTCTTTGCTGGACTCCAAGGCCAAAAGAGGGGATTCAATAGATTCAGGATACGCAGATGGTGACAATTGGGTCAGCCCGCTTCCATTTCCGCGTTCTCCGCCAAGAACCTTTCCGTCTCCAGTGACGTCCCTAGGTCAATCACGACCGACATCACGCTCTTTTCCAGCGGTCCAGGAGAGGAGAGTCACCTACGATGTCAGCGCTCTGCGCCCATCTCCTCATAATCCCATTGAGGTCATCAAGGAAGTTGGTCCTGATGAGTCTTTGGAAGAGAACGCAGATATTGCACATACTATTTTGGATGCCTATGCCACGTCACCTTCCAAAGAAGAGGGAGAAAACGGGGTTCGTGAACCTTTGCATGCCAGCGCCTCTGTGATCGCAGAAGAGGATGCCGAAGAAAATGTCGAAGAAGATGAGCCACTGGCGGATCCCGCGGTTCTGCTTGGCCCACAGCGATACTCCCCTGAACTTCTTCATCCAATCACGGAATATGATCTTGATTCATGCAACCAGCCTTCCGATGACAACTTGTCCTTTAAGACTGCGCTTTCAACACAACCTTCCTATGAAGACTTGAGCGATGTTTCTAAGGCGTCACTCGTTGTGCGCGACTCCGTCCTCTCATTCGTCTCTGGCCATTCGACCCCTAACACGTCGGTACTCTCGCATCGCAGTAACGCAAATGAACGTCCAGAACAGCCAATTGTCGGCTCACACATGCATGAGCCTTATTTCGTTGCCACGACGGGTGTGGCAAGTCCGGTTGACAAACCCAGCGTTTCTGAAACAAGAACTCCAGAAGACCGCTTACTCCCGCAGAAGGTTGCCATTGGCTCGGATATATGTTTTTCCGGTAGTGCCGATCATCTTGCTACGGAGGGGGTTGTCGCCCCGCGGGTATCTTTGTCTGGGATCTTACATTTTGATAGGTGCCCTTCAGTATCGAAACCGGACACTTCTCACCCTTCGTCGGTGGCCAAGGGCGTTCCCGATCACGATCCCTTAGATGCTGGTGATCTCCAGGAGTTTTTTCCAGCAAGCGTTGCCTTGCGAGAACGGCTGTCTTTCCACACCGAAAAGGACCCTCTGAAGCTGAATCTGACAGCTCCTCATTTGGTCAAGGCCACTTTCGGGTCTCCAGGTGCCCATGATCTACAGGAATGTGTTTTAGTAAACGTTGTCACTCCTTCGCGGGAAGATTCTCCGGCAAATTTGCATTACGACCGACGCAGCCCAGATTTGAGCCCCTCAATGGAGAGTCCTCATAGTCCATCTTCGTTCACGGACGTTCTTGGCTATGTGTCTGCAAGTGCCAGTGACCTTCCGGAATCCGTTCTAGAAAACGATGTTGCTGCACGGAGACACTTGTCTGGTGCTTCGCGTCTCAACAACTCCTCTCCGAAATCGAACTCAGAGGTGGAGGGTTTCCGTAGTCCAACCTTAGGGAAGGACATCCCCGGGAAGGCTTCCCCGAGCGCCATTGGAATTGATTCTGGGTTACCGGCTCCATCGCCTACTGTTCCATACGGTTACCTCGCCGTCGCGGTCGAGGAGGGTCAGGATCTGGTAGAGAGCAGTTTGGGGTCCGGGGAAATAACTGAATCTTTTAGCTCGGAGGGTGACGAGCTCACCGGTCACTTGTTATTTCCTCTCCCTCCTCATTTTATTCCAATTGAGGTCACTGGGCATTCCACCTTCAGTGATGAAGATGTGCTTATCCTGTCAAATGGAGCTTCTGCGAATCACAAAAACGATGTCTCAAGCACATGTGTCATGCTGCAGCATAGCGAGGTGCAACAAATTACCCCGAATTCTGATCTGACGGAGAAAGCGAGGCCGAGGCAGCTTCCGCCAGCAGGGTCTCCTGATCCCCACAGTTATTTCACACTGCGGCGGAGCCGAGCCGCATCCGATCTCACCGTGAAAGGAAAGTCATCCCCGGTGACCACTCCTGGGGAGATTCCTGTATCAAGGTTGTCACCACAACTGGTGGAACAGCCGTGTCGGTCCGACTCCGTGCAGTCGCTTTATGACCAGTATTTTTACGGCGATACTTCCCATGATCACTCGGAGGTCACCAGTCCCGCGAACAAGGATATACCACTGCTCGATGTGTCTAGCTCCGGAAAGGAACCGTTTCAAGACGTTCATCCCCAGTCCGTGGATCGTACATCTCGCGTTTTCCACAGGGTATCTTCTTCGTTTTCTGATGCCAGGACTAGTAACTTCGGCGCAGATTCTCCGTGGTCTGAAACTGCCCTTCGTCCTCTTTGGACTGGGCAGAGGGTGTTTCTGCGTTCTTGCGCATTCCCTCCGAACGCAAACTCTGCGGACGCCCAGGTGCCTTCTTTTCTTCCCCAATCCCGGTCTGCCAGATTGCAGGTCAAGCAGACCGGAAGCACCATGGTCCCGCTAGGCTTTCGGCGACTCAAACCGCAGGTCTGTGAGCAAGGTTGATTGAATGCGTCTGGAACTAACTTGTCACCCAGCCCGCGGCGACCCATCCATCACGGATCACATCACAGCCATTGGATTCTGTGCTTTCCGCGTCCCGGCTCCGGGAGATGTTGCGCATTCGAACCGATATAGCGCAGGCAGCTTCGCCTCCGAAATGTTTGTCTGCGATCGACGCTTCCTCCACGATATGGCCGACCCTACCTGTGAAACCGACGTCTGCTCCACCCACAGGTGGATTGAAACAGCTTCGCATCGTAAGTAACTTCCTAATGTCTTTACTCTCCTCGCTGATCTACCCCCTCGGTCCTCCGTCATTAAGAAGAGATCTTCCACATTGTCTTCCTATTCTTCGAGCATTGCATCTAGCACTCTTTCCCGTGAGTACCCCGTAACTTGTTGGTCATGTTCCAGGATTGACGAGGGTTTTCCAACAGTAGACCACATATTCACTTCATCTACATCGCAATCTCCTAGTGTATCATCTATTACTTCGTTTTCACACAGTTCATCGGTGAGTCGACTCCCATCACTGTGGAATTGTTTACCGACTAGCGGCAGCTTTCGCCTTCATGTGAACGAATACCCGAGCAAATACATCATCCCCCCCAATGCACCACTTCTAACTCACCCATTCCACAGGTTCCCGATGACTCCCTCTCTACATCACGTTCGACTCGTAGCGATTCTCCATCCATTCAACAGTCAAAGCTTTGGCGTCTATCGCACTATCGAGCAAGTTCTCGAAATTATACTTTAGCCGACGGTACCCATCGTTTTTCAAGGAAGGATCCAACATTAAGTCTTTCCCGTGTTATGGACGAGGAACAAGAGATCGAGAAACATGACTCAACTATATCACGTCCTATCCAGTCCGAGTATGAGCATGATCGGACGCGTCCCGCTTCCATCCTCACAATACCAGTTCATGCCATCGCCACACCGAAGCCTACCTTGCTCTTTGCTATTGCTAGTGATAATGTGGACCAAGTGCGTCAGGTGCTAGAGAGTGGCGAGGCGGGTCCAAACGACTCTGTTGGACCCCAATCCGCCCTTGCGTTTACACTTACCAACGACAAGCTAGCGCACAAACAAGAAATCGTTAAAGCGCTGCTTGCGTATGGTGCAAACCCCTCGGAATTACGGAATACGACCTCAAACCCTGTGTCATGCAAAGAGGGAGATGGTGAGGCAAACAGCCCGCCTCCCGAGACTACGTTGGAAGGAATGGATCCAGCTACAAGGTAATTTGGTGTTTTTGGTTCGCTCCTTGACTTATTCGCCCATTGCGCGTAGATACTTCGTTGCCCGAGCCGATGCAACTCATACTCGCCAAACCTCACAGTTAATATACCGCTCGTTCTTCCGCCCCCTAACGAGGGTTCGATACGATGTTATTGGGCAAGACTGGGCTTTGGAACAGTTGTTCCGCGTTCTTGGTATGCATTCCCAAAAGTTGGCTGTAGCTCCCATCGTAGTTTTGTTGTGTGGTACGTGGCTCGATTTGTTCAGCATTCGAAGTCGTACAGATTCTAGCGCAGGTCCCAGTGGTCACGGGAAGAGCTTGCTGGCACGGAAATGTACGTCTTTTTCCATCATGTGCGACCCGATTTCTGATACATTATTGAAAAGTCGGTTCCCTGCTTGATGTCCCTACTCACACTGTAAATATGACTACTCTCCGATCTGCCCATGATATTTGGCAGTCGTATTCTATGAGTCCGTACGAGGTAAGTCACGTTTACCACACCACCATTGGCTGGTAACGAACAACTTTGTAGGAACCCTCTTCGTGTACTCTTGCAGAATTTTTGAATGAAAATGAGGGGAAGAGATGTGTGGTTGTCTTGGACGTGAGTGTCTTCCCTTCATGAAGTTAAACAAGGTCCTCACGTGGTATGCAAGGAAATCGAGAAAGTTGAAGACCAGAAGGCACTTTGGTCTCTCCTTATGCCATGGGAACTGGGTTCGTCTTGAGCATCGAGCTCCATCTGATCTCTCTAATTCTCAAGCAGGTCGATGTTCCTCAGAGGCTGGAAAACGCCACGTCGATGTGCGCAATGTCATTTGGCTCGGCACATCGAATATTGGTCATGAGTTGGTTTTTGAGCACTACAAGAGTCGTGCGGAGCCAGACAAACGAATGGTTCGGGAGGAGTATCTTGAGCTAACGGATATGTTGCGACCTCGTGTCTCGCACTGCCTTGGGGTATGATCAACTTGTCTCGCCTAAAATCTTGCCTCATGCTCCTTCGACAGCCTTCGTTGGTTTCTCGAGTCACTGCAGTTCTTCCCTTTGTGCCCTTCACGTTGGACGAGAAGAAGGCCATCGCTGCGGAGGCCATCTATGCGCTCTCCGGTGACGTTTCCAAGGGGCTCTCCCCTCAAGATGTAGAGCATATTGTCATGAAGGCTCTACCGAGCTATCATCCCAGCGAAGGAGCAAGGTCGCTTCACAGAGCTCTATCAAGCATCCTAGCCGACCTGATTTAGTATGCGCCGTCAAATATTCTTGTTGCATAGGATCTGGCTACATCATTAGGTCATGTAATTATTGCGATATTTACACACAGAACCAATCCAGCACATGCACTCTCAAACCATTTTAAGTGGCCTGGTTCGGCAAGTTCACGGTTCCGCCTGTGTCGCGGTTAGCGACCATTTCCAAGTTCCCTTGCTTGATGTGTTGCTCACTCTGCGTTTTCATTTGTTGACCTCTTTCAAATTCTAGACGACAGGCTCCCGCCGAGTATCATTCCTCATGCGCACGCTTCTGTCATCCCGCATCACGGTTGCGATGCACAGGTACTGATTTCCGATCCCTTCCCACGTCGCCCACTTCATTAGTGATGTCCGACATGGCGGTTCAGGCGTTGCTAGCGTAATGGCGCCCTGGGACTTACATAGTCTCGACCTGGATCCCTAGCAATGTCCCCGCTTCTTTTACTGCTGTTCTTGACGGACACATCGTTTACTGGCCCGAAGAGTTTACTCCAGCTCGCGCGTTCCCCCCATCCATGAGTTCCCCACATGTTCCGGCTGGCTCGGAAGCCGCATCAACCCCACAGCCTGCTGCATCTCCAACGCTTACCTCTCAATCAAGCTCGAGCAGCCCAGGCATTTCGCCGGCTTCAACCACTTCAATTGCTATCTTTCTGTCACTCTTTTCGTTGGCTGTTCTAGGTACGTCGTTAGATATACCTCGGAGAGGGTCGATCAGGTTTACCCATGCTGCATGGCAAGCAATCGCTTTCTGTTGGTTACGAAGACGGCGGACGACGTCAAAGGCCTCAGATGAACGACCATCGGAAAGGGCCTCGATACGCGACATTGAGGCTCTGGCTGCGAATCACCCGATCGCTCCTGTCACTCCCCTACCAAACGTGCGCTGGACACCCCAAATCCGCTCAATTAGTGGCCCTGTGCTAGACGAGAAGTCGGACAGCAAGTCTGCAGCCCTGTATTCCAAACGTGCACGATCCCCTCCCCCGTCCAGTCTCGTTAAACCCCAGAACCCGCCTCTGGATCATCACCCAAAATCGGCACCGGCACGTGCATCGTCGTTTCCGCAAAGCGGAAGTTCGTACTCGGAGAAGGGTTGGCGTGAGGAAACAGAACCCCCGGTGACACCTCAGGCTCTAGCGGTGAGCGGCATGCAAACCCGGTCTTTGGGAAGACCTGGACTGGGATCAAAGGGTTAGAGATGTGAGCAGTGATATGTGGTATTGTAGGATCCGTTCCATGGGGCCACGTCGGGCGCAGCTCTTCATTTGCTTTGCACGGACGCGCTTTTTTCGTGAAGCCCAGTGCTCGCGACCTTATTTCAAAAACTGGTTATGGCATGGCTGGTGGGCAGATGCTCACTCCAAGTAGTATCGTCGATATCTTAACATAGGACTAACTTATTCGAGTATCATGGTTCTCACTGCGAGGCTTATTGGGAATGATTAGTGTTGGACGACTTCGGTTGCCAGCAAGTATGGCATAACAAACGTATTGAATATACTTTATAGGATGGTGCATCAAGGTAGTCTTGCTTCTATTCCTCCGAGAACCGTGCTTTCCGCCTGAACTTTGCCTGGTCTCGCAACCACTATGAAGTTTATTATTAGATGTGGGGCCGGCGAAGAATGGTGGCACATACTTGGCGGTATTGGTGTAGCGAACCGATTTTTTCTCCTGAATGTCAAGGGAAATGGTCAAGAAAGTGTCCAAATGAAAGATCGGTAGTTATATACCATAGTAATCGGGTACAGGGTTGTGTGCACTTTGTGCCGTAGGATCGACACGGTTTTTGACAATGTGTCTGTAGAATTCGCGGTCCTTTGCCTCTATGAGGGCGAGGGTACGACGATGGGTCATTCTCCAGCAAGCTGAACCAACCGAGGGTCCTAAAAGGTATCCGAGGCCTTATAAAGGTTGAGCGCAGGGTATGACAGTGAGTGGGCTCGACTAACCCGTGCAAGCCATCGTACAAGCCCCATAAAAGATCATGGGGTCAATTCCCTGGTATATGTGTCACTGACATCTACATAAAACGCGTGCCATGAAGCTGGGGATTCACCATGATTGGTTTGGACGCATCTGTCTCGAGAGATCCAAAGTACGTGGCCCCACCCACCAGACCAAGAAGAGAGGATGGGATGGTCAATGCCTGAGTGAGGGAGATCAACATGTCAGACTTCTGGAGAAAGTACGAGTGCCATACAGTCTCCCATCTTCGCTTGCCGCGTCGAATGTCGAGGTATTCCGGCCATGTTATTGCATCTTTGGAGGGTCCCGAGACAGTGTAATTTTGCCGAATCAAGCGGGATTTCTGTTGTGTGAATCTGGTTGTCGTTGAGATGCGAACTCCAGGACCACGCGAGGGTTTTAAAAAGGACGCCATCAAGTTCTGGCAAGGTTGAAGGAGTACAGTTACCTGACACGCTAATAGCGCCTCAACTGCAAGCCAAAAAAGAAGGTAATTCGCACGATTGTCGGTTATAACAATCTGAATCAGTAGATCACGTTCGAATCCGTCCACCGAACTCATGCAGACCCTCGACGGAACACAACGCCTGCTACCACCCAAGTACTGTCCGTTTTGCACCGGTAGATTCAAGCTATCTGTCGTAGAGACGCGACACACACCCGACGCGTTCTCGCTGAGCAACCTCCTTGCTGCAGGCACGATAACCGTCGCCGTCCATCAGGGCGAATCGCCGTGTCCCTCCACGTTCGACAACCGCGATTGGTATTCCATTCCAGTCATAAACTTGTCCACCCATCCAGCAGACACTCTTTTTCGACAACTAGCGTTCCTGACCGAGCATTTATTTCTCCGAGCAGCCTGCAGACTTGGCGCCAGCGGACACATAATCTTCATCAGGCTTTATCTCATCCCCAATGACCTACCAAATGTCCATGGGCGACTACACCATCGCCTCGATGCCGTGATCAAGGAAGGTCAACGTTACATGCATAGCATCGTGCCACTCATCGAACAAAACGATGGCCTGTGGGATGCCAACGAGGCTTGTCTCAATTCCCCGCGAAAGCACTTCATGCCCAGCCACATTGTTTGTGAATTTCGAATCATTTATTAATGTTGGCGTTAACCATTGTCGACAGGACAACCGCACAATGACTGAGATTTATAGCAATTTACCTTCTCCAATACTACATCCACCAACTGAGGAAAGTACAACGCTCTCCCACCGTGTCGCGTCCGGGCATGCAATTTTTGGCCTAAGAACGACATTATATGGTTACCAACGCCACTCGGTTGCTGTCATGTTGCACAAAGAATCGACTGCTGATGCTGTCCCGGATCCACTATACATCACTCTCTCATGCATGTCAGGTGCCCATTGTTATGTTCAGCCATCAACCATGTCTGTGTTGCGAGAATGTCCGATGTTTTCTCCTTCACGGGGAGGTATCCTCTGTGAAGAGTTGGGTACGTCTGAACCAAGTGGGGAAGCGTGTAATTTATCTCTACACTAGGAACGGGGAAGACGGTTATGATCATTGCCCTTATCCTCGCAACTGCTAGTCAACTGCCAGATCCAGAAGAGTCTATGAGCGATGAGCGACGGGTGATGACGCCTTTGGCTTACCGCCATTTCCCTTCTTCCGAGTATGCTCTCGCAAGGGAAAGAGCTGGCTTGGGGAGGAGGGCTATTCAACAAGTGCCATCCCTCGTTGAGGTTCTCGTGCACTACTTTTCTTCGTTCAAAGCCACCGCTGGCCGCTCAGCGTTTACAGATGAAGTTGAAGCTAGTCATCTGTGGTCATTCATAAGGGCTAATCGACCCTTTTATCACTGTTACAATGCTGAGCCTCCCGCGGAAGCACTGAAGAGGTCGCGACGTCTGATTGCGCCTAATATATGTCCTCGAACCATGTACCTCTCCTCGGCCACCCTAGTGATTGTCCCCTTGACGTTATTGGGTCAGTGGAAAGCTGAGGTTGACAAGCATTGTCACGACTGCGTTCGGTATCTTGTTGTCCGTCCTTCCATGGATCTTCCTGACGCAAGGAAGCTCGCATCGGATTACGAGGTGAGTGGATGCGGGTCGACCTTGGGTCTATAAACATAACTGATAATTCTTTCTCAGCTGATTATCATGAGTGATACTCGTATGTAAGATGCATGGCTCTTGGAACAGAAACTAACAGTCAACAGGATTTCGCAAGGAGTCTAAGAGGAACAACGATAAGAAACTCTATGGCCTGGAACCTTGTACATGCCCATGCTTAGCGGGATCCCGAGTTCCGGATTGTCGCTGTCCCGGGGACCCTGATGTTACTCCTCTCTTGCAGGTGAGGTGGAAAAGGTTGGTTATTGACGAAGGCCACATCGCAGGAAACATGGCGGCTACGATCAACTATTTTGTCCGGCAACTAAGCATTCAACATAAGTGGATCGTCACTGGCACACCCACATCCAACATCCTCGGTCTGCAATTAGGTCGTACGACGGATGGTCAGGAATCCGACCATCTTATTGATCCAATCGAAACTATCCTCGATGATCCCCAGCCTAGCCCTTCCGTGACCACGCCCACGGGTCAAGATGATGGGAGCTATGTTCGAATTTGGGGCAATTACGATAGCCTCAATCTGCGCAAACTAGGAACCATGATTAGTGACTTCCTTGCCATTCCGCAATTTCGTGCCGATCACAAGAACTTTGCGGACCATGTCTCAACACCTCTATGTGACCGACGTGGACCACGACCTGGCGCTACCGACGTTCTCAGCCAGGTAATGCAGATGGTAATGGTCCGTCACAAGTAGGTCAAAGAATGTCTTGTTCACCGCTCGTGCTTATTTCCCATTTGCAAGGATCGAGGACGTTGAAAATTATGTTTTATTGCCCCCGATAGAACATAACATGATCTACATGGATTTGGACAATTATGCTCTCAAATCATACAATGCAATGCAGGCCTCCCTTGCAATTAATGCCATCGATTCGGAACGAGACGGCAGCGTAGGTTAACATAGATTGATTTTGTGCTATTTTGTTGCTAAGCTTGTTTCAGACCTACCTCTTCCACCCAAGCGTGCGTCACAAAGCATTTTTACTATGTGAAATGGACCTCTCGTTTACCTCTTTGCGAGCCAGAGCGCTAAGGAGCTACAGGCGGCCATAAACAACTCGTCACAGTAGGCGATTCTGCATCATGATATCTCGTGATTCCTGAGATTGACCGTCTCTAGGAGCCTCTTTTGGTCATCATCCGATATCTTATACAACGTCGATGAGATCTGTCGTCTAGCAGATGAATATATGCAACGCGCGGTCGCACGAGAGGCGGGTCCTGAGGATATGTACCTCCTACAGCAAGCCCTTGAACATGCGTACATACTGTCCCCATTGCTCTGACGTCTGACTGATTTGGTTGTGCAGATACACCGCCGCCAGCGATGATGAATGGAGAGCGATGCAACCTTATTCGGATGTTCCATTCAAGGTATCCGGGCTTGACCCAGCTGTTGCTGAAGCATGGACACGAACCAAGCTGTGCGGCCGCAGTGGGTCAATTAAACATATACATCCAGATCGACTTGCGGATCTACGTTCGCTCGTTCGCAAGAAACCCATGATTTCGACGGAGGAGTTGATTGAAGAGGGTGACTCCCTTGATAGGCGCGAAAAAAAGGCCATGGCCTCGAGATCTTCCGGCTCACACGAGGCAAAGCATAGTGCGAAGCGAGCGAAAGAAATAGCAAAAGAGGTGCAAGAGTCGATCCAGGTTCTGCAAAAGCGTGTTGAAGGCATGAACACATCTGACAACGAGGAACATGAGGGCTGTCGAGGTGGGAACCAGGTAAATCGAGCTACTTCCCCCGAAGCCGCTGCAACCCGCGTCATGGGGTATTCACCATTGTCTGGTGTGAAAGTTGGACATTCGCTATCGACGAAGCTGAATTACATTCTTTCTGAGGTATGTTTGTATACATGCATCGGTGGCATGGATCAATCAATCACATTTCACATGTTTGCAGGTCCGGCAATACTCTGCGGGGGAGAAGTTTTTGATCTTTTCAAACTCTCTCCTTACACTTTCCCAGATCAGTGAAGCCTTCTCACTTTTCGAAATCAAGCATCTACGATATACAAATCAGGAGGTTTACCTGCTAAGGGAGCAATGCATCCTAACATTTGAAACTTCAGACACGTATAGAGTGCTCTTGATGGAATTGAAGCTTGGTGCCCGCGGCCTGTTCATATTGCACCAAATATACAACCTTGGGGAACTGACGCCCTTCTGTAGGAACTTGATATCAGCCTCCCGAATCATTTTCTGCGAGCCTGTCTGGCATCCTGATGTCGAGGCACAGGCCATCAAGGTCTGAAACCCTACTAATACATCTCAATTGTAGTCTGATTCACCTTCGCAGCGTGTCCATCGTATAGGTCAAACGAGACTGGTCACCGGTTAAATCCCTCCACTCTCAAACTATCCATTGCTCACGGCCATGTAGTGAAAACTTTGGTTATCCGCTCTACAACTGAGGAAGCCATGATCGCCCGGAGGCAATACCTGAGAAGTAGTGATAAAGTTCCAACTATGGCGACTGAAAGTGGTATGCGAGACTACTTAATGGTAGCTTGTAATCCTCTCTTGGTTGCAATGTCGTCTAACACGTCAGTAGCATCCTCGCTTCTTGAGAGAGTCTACCGCGAGCGGCCCCCCCGGTGTGGTCTTTTCGCTCGGCGACAATCTGGCGGTGTCGGCCAACATTCTATCTGGGGATGCAGGAAGTTCAAGCGGACTTGAAGTCGACTCACATATCCCTGTCTGCGAGTCTGATGGTCGGGGTGAAGATACGATAGCACGCAAGAGAGTCAGATTTGAGTGACCGTGTTATCGCCTTCTCGTTCGTTATATGAGCACCTCCGAGTCTGTAATATTTAGTTCCAACTGTAGAACTCAAGTTTTTATTGTTGGGCTTCGAAGTCATGTGACCGACGCGTTGTCTGTGACGCGGTCAAGTTCGAGTTGGCTTGAAGTATCTCTATCTGGATCAGTGTCATAGGATTGGCGATGCTCGCGGTCGTCACACACAATGGCACCAGCCTCATCGACCCGGCTGGTTTCAAGACTTCGTCGGGCTCATTTCCTACTTCCAGCTCTTTGGAATGCTCTGCAAGTGCCTGGTCTCCGGACAATTCCCAACTCTACTTGGCCAATTCCTCGTCTATCAAAAGATATACACCATCGGAGTGCCTTCTAGAGGAGCTTTACGATGGATCAGAAACTGTGACATGTTTGGAAATGAATGCCAAGGACACGGTACTCCTCTTTGCCACCGCTAACAGTGTGCGGTTACTAGACTGCACCCACTCACCCGGAAAGGTCCTATCTTCTCTGGAGCCTCACAAGAACACCGTGACAAGTATCTCAATGTCCAGTGATGCAAGTTTGCTGGCATCCGTATCAGCTTCTGGGGTCCTAGTGCATAACCTGACGCTTTCGTCGCACATCCGGTTGAAGGGGCTTCCAGATCTGAACCCCGTCTCTTGTTGCCTATTCCACCAACATTCCGGGAAACTTTTACTTGGAATTAGTCGAGATATTGTTGTCTACGATTTGGCGCAACCTTCTAGCCCACTCAAGACCATTCGCATCCCTGGTGGTGGCGACGTCGTAGGTGTATCAGCCAGCCCGTTCAGCAGAACGCTCGTCGCTGCTGTCACGTCCAACGGGGACGTAGCACTTGTCGATATAGACAAAAAGAGCGGGTATGTAGCCTCATGAGACTAGCGCGCCTGTCTCAACCCTTTTGACAGAATACTGAAAACCGTCAACGTGAAAGCACCTCTTACCTGTTGCGCATTCACTACGGAAGGTGTAGCGATATATCTGGGCACTGAAAGTGGCAGGCTCCTGATCCTCGATTTGAGGTCACTGGAGAAAGAGCCAAAATCATTTACCATTGGTGACAGCGGTGCTCCCATCAAGGCAATTAACGTCCAGGTTAGCACTTTATTTCGCGTAAGCTAAAATGTCACTTATCCATGTTCGCAGGGGAAGTCCAAATCTTACCTCTCTGACGCTGCTCGCATGAAGGCAAAGTCAAACTCGGCAGCAGTCACAAGAACATCTCCGCGACGCCCTCGAACAGCATCTACCGTCTCGGCCATTGCTGCTCCTGGGGTCAAGTCACCAGTGCGTGCTACGCTTGCGCCAAAGATCCGCGGGGGAGGTGGGGTTACACCCAAGAAGAAGCTTTTTTCTCCCGTGCGATCCCTGCTGTCTGAGACTCAAAACTTGGGGCTAGATGCACAGCTAGCGGCTTCGCATTCTCGTACGCAGCCTTCCCTTATTTTCTGATCTACAGAACAACCAACCCATTTTCGTAGCAACGCTACCTCGCCGCATGCAACACATGAGGCTTCAGGGAAGCAACGACCAAGAAGAAAATCGCGGAATCCATGCTCAACAGCCTTCACCTACGTCCCGTGGGTTAATCGGGCCAGCAAATGCAAACAAACCTAGTTCGTCCCATAAAACGGGACAAGATGTCGAACATCTGGGACTCGGTTTTACCCCAGAGTCTATTTCCGGGCATCTAGCGGCGATGCGGGTTCGATCAGGACCGCCATTGAACGGCTGTTCCGGAGGTGAAGGTGATCGACCGAAACCCACAAGACGTCGAATTATTTCCGAATCTGTTCAGAGCGCGTCTTTTGGGCGAAAGCCCAGGCCCATTCCAACTGGCTCCACTCAAAGCAAAGTATCGTCCTCGAAAAATGTCACCAAATCCGTACGGACACAGCAAAAACAAGAGCGGTCAGCCACACCGGACAATGGTGACGACCGCCTCGACCTGTCCGATCCCGAACTACCACGGGAACCTGTGACGCCCATCTCATTGGGGAAGAATGTGGCAAAAGGCCCATTGGCGAGTGCATCTGGCAGCAACACTGGCGTACTTGGACTTACCAGTCCTGAGGTCGCGAAATGGGCCAAAGGAGAGAACTTGGAAGGGAAGGGAAAGGGAAAGGTAGTTGAGGTGAAGAAGGCTAGGTTTTCGCAGCATCCGGACGTCAGAGAACTATCTGGGGGAAGTGACGAGTTGGAAGACGAAGGTGGCGCAGACGAGCAGCGGGATGAACGAGAGCAAGAGCTATCTTTGCAGGTATCACCGCGTCGCCCAACTGCTCCACCGACTTGGCTTCGGTCACCCCACCGCCCGTCGGCTACAAATCTAAACATGAACGCGGCTGTACAGGATTTCCTGCGGGGCGTCGTCCACGATGTCATGTACGACTTCCAGCGCGAGACCAAGGCAGAGATGATGGGTTTGCATTTGGACCTCGTCCGAATGGGTAGAGCGTGGAAGCAAGAACTCAGAGAAATGATGGAAGAATGTTATGGAGAGATTCGGGAGTTGAAGACAGAGAACAGGCGGTTGAGGGAGGAGAACGAGAGACTGCGAAGAGGTTATTGACTGTCTAACCACTGGTAGTGTTATGTTTTACTTGTCAATCACTTTGCTGTTGCAGTCACGTGATCGCGTCGCACATGTCGAGGGTCGCCAAGTTGGACTCAGATATGACCTAGTCGTTCTCACCATGAATCGCACCTTGGATCCTTCATCTGCAGCGTCGGTCAATGCACTCGTGTTCTCAGGTGGTGAAGTCTGGAACGAAGACGAGCCAGACACACAGACAAGTGCAATCTTGCAGATGCTCGCTCAATCGGTGTCAGGACCATCAAGTACTAAACCAAATGAGACAATTCAAACAGACAGAGAGCAGAACGTCAGTGCGTACGTGCGCGTTTTTGAAGGTGACCCTCATTTTTTTTAGTGATTCCACGGGTTAATCTCACGTAGATGCCTTCAGACATGGTCAGTACCGTTATCAAGGAAGAGACACATCTGCTCGACGACGAAGAGTTCGCGTTGCTGACAATTTTTGCTCATCTCTCCTGTACGCTGATCCGTCTTCACATTCTACTTTGACCAGTCCATCTCACTTGAGGAAGATAACGCTCGTTTCCTCATGGTGAAATTGTTGCTAAGGAAGCAGGAAACATGGCATCGTCTCGATAACTTGAAGTATGAAGGCGAACTTGGCTCCGTTTCTGCCATAGTAGAAGCGATTGACGAGCTATGCAAAATGGGCCCCAAACCATCTGACGGCGTCAAGAAGGAAGAGTCGGAAGGAAATGGCACCGCCGAAACCATGAAGGGCAAGAACGTCACAAGTCCTCAACAAGAGCAAGATAAGTCAGAGTTTGTGGACGCAGGAGCTCCAGATCACCCCTCGGCGTACCGACCGCTCGCGTTAGCCAGGAGTGAACGAGAGATGGATTTAAGGACCCTGCTGGAGTGTTTGCGAGTGGACGAACTTAAAGCTGTCGCTAAGCAGCTGAAACTCAAGCCAAAGCAGAAGGTGAATCACCCTTTGCCAAACGATGTCTAACTCAATGTATCACGTGCAGAAAGACGACATCATCAGGGACCTTCTTGGTACATCATCGTCACAATTAACATTAACGAGTTTTGCCCGTAGTCACCAAACAAGCCTGCGATTTAACAAACTGGGGTCTCAACAAGACAGACTCAAGGAGCTTGTCCTTCATCAGATAGGTATGTGTCCCGGAACTAAAGTATTCATGGCTCATCCTGTCTTCAAGTCAAATGCGTGCAAGTTGACGCAGAGTTTTTTGGTGTGATACATCGAGTAAACCTCGTGTACTTTCGCATGTAATTTTTCATCGTACAGTTTGTATAGAAACGCTCTGACCTATCCCTCGCAGAACTCAATACACTCCTGGGATACTTGTCGCGTCGCTTTTAACCCGTTTTGGAAAACGTGCCTATCCTACGTACAGGTACGAACGCACCAGGAATGTTTGGCCCTCTCGTCAAGCCCTCCTTGACTTCGAAGAAATGCTTATTCTCGAAGGACAAGTGGACACACTACTTGCTGGAAACGTTTCCATCAGGGGTAATAGAGCGGCCGGGAGTAAGACTCCTGTTTCCAGGGCTTTGCTAACACCGATTACCCCCGGTAACACAAGCAACAACAGAGAAGAGGAGGATCCTGGAGATGAAAACGCGATACCCGACGTCAAGCCTGACAGCACTCGAGTGCGGGCCGCATGCATGGTAAAGGACATTTTTGAACGGGTATATCCCACCTGGCAGGATCTCGTGAAGACCGAAGGTCAAGAGGATGGTCGAGCATATGGACTAGAGCGGTTCCATCATGGTTCGTTTAGTCCATATTGACTGTTCGTCGTAGCTTAGTATTTTCTCAGGATATGTTCTCACGCGAATCATTTACAAATGTAGTGCTGCACTCCGTACCCTCGGGGAGTACGCACGAGAACTAGATGTTTTGGAAGCCCTTCTAGCACAGAAGAGGTGGCGAAGAGGGCAACGTGGAAGGTGGTATGAACGACGAGCACTCATTCTCTCGACCCATTTTCCGAAAGAGGCGACGACCATGGAACGGGCGTTGGATGCGGTTGTGGAAGCTCTTATGGATCCCGATACACATATTGGTAAGTTTTGCAACATGGATGGATGCGCGGGTGCTCAAAAGGCTCAGTCTGCCGGCCAAAGCTTCAAAGACGTCTCGCGAAGCTCGAGAAAAAACTGAAGATACCTACTGAAGAGCGACACACGTGTGATGGCGTCCTTGCGGATGCGGATGAAGTAGTATTCGAAGCTGTTCGCCTTAGACATCGGGCAGCTAGTCTGAAGCTTGATAGGACAGGCAGGTGCATCGACACCGATGCGCCACGGGAGGGAAATCAGGATATCAAACGCTACTACTCACCCGCGACTACCTCAGTGAAAACCGAGCGCGACCCGAGTGTGATATCCTCTTCTCGCCGTGAGTCGTTGGTAAGAGTACTTAATAGAAATACTTGCAAGACTTCCTTACTTTGGCGCAGCCAGAAATACCGAAAAGAAAAGGCACCTGGTTGGGTCGGAATGGCGAGGGATTAACCGTTGAAGCGCTTGCCCTCCAACGGTACGAGGAACAGGGGTTCAAGGGGTCCGTATCGTCAGCCACGATCTTTGTGCATTGCCTGATCATTATGCATTCAGCGTACACTGTGAGACTCGGGTTATTGCCATGCTGTTTAGCCTCCTTTTCTGGGATATCATTTTCGAGTCAATTCCTGGTGCCTTTGAGACACCCTACCAGACTGCCCCGCTGGATATCGCAGAGGACTCTTTCTATGATTCCCGTAAAGATCTCATGGAAAAGCGACTCACTGCCATCGAAGCTGGGGAAGGCGCCGATCTCCTCCGAGTCGTCGATGCTGCACACAGAACCTGTCGCACATGGTGTGTTGGAGTTCAATGGGACCTGTTCAGTTGCGAAGATCTCGTTGACATTGTAACGGTACATTATTCCAAATTCCGGATGACCCTCCCAGCTCAATTGATGGGATCGAACAGTGCATCGGCGGAAAAGCACTTTCTGTCATTTGTCGCGTTCTCTGCGAAGATTACACATTTGGAACATCGGGTGGTCCAGACCTGTTCTTATGGAATGCTGAGAAGGGCACTTGCAAGTTCGTGGAGGTTAAGGGTCCTGGGGATACTCTTCAAGAAAACCAACGGGTAGGTATGCAACGTGCACTGGTATATGGTGATGATATATCTTGTCAAGCTTTGGATCGATATTCTACTGAAAGCCCCAGTGGCGGTAGAAATATGTCACGTCTCGGAGAGCGGAGACGAAGCTGAAAAGAAGACGAACACGCGAACACCCAAGAGTGCCCGCAAGAAAGCACCACAAAACAAGAAGCTGGTTGACACGGATGCAGTCGCTCTCCCTAGTATTCTCGACGATCCAGAAATGACACTGGAGGAACAGGCGACTCTAACTGGCGCGTGCCCTTTATCGGGCGCCGTCGGTCCGCATATTGTCGCTTCTGTCGTGACGGCAATTGTTCCATCTATATGCATCGAAGGGACATCCAGTCCACTAAGGCGTAAGGCTAGTCCCGGGGCTGCATCACCCACACCCTCCAAGAGGCCAAGAATATCATAGAGCCCTCCACCCCGTTCAGAGACCCCGCCGAGTCCCTTTCAGGCTCACCCGTGCACCATGACGCGATGGTGCGACCTGATGGCTTCGTTCGCATTGTCGATGCTTTGATTTGGATCTCTCTCAGCCTACTTAAATTCGAACTCTAGGAGATTGATTTAGTGTGGGCAAACCATTCCCTTTACCTCGCTGCGTATTTAATCAACAAATTTCTTTCCATCTGTTGAGTGATCTGGTTTTCAGCATAACCGTTCTTGTGTTTTCGATCCCCCCCAGTACTTGCAATGTTACAAGGTGCTACTAGCTACCAAATCATGCGCGGTACATCAAATATCTCGCTACGTTGTTTACAACTCTTCAAATATGGTAACGATGTGACCTAGATCTTCTGGGAGGGCTTGTCTCGCCTGCTTACTTCTGAACCCTTGCGTGAGCGGACGTTCTGTTGATCTCGAACTGAAGTGCCCAACTTGGATGACTACCAGTGGCACTCTGTCCTGTTTTCTTATACGCACACGGCTATGAACCACCTAAATATCCTGCGGATTACTTGACCGTTGGAAGGAATATCATCCGTGATGTGCCTTTTCGTGCCATGGGCACAGGGTAAGTGTTTTTCTATATACTACGGCGGCTCTCCTTGATGTGATCCTATCAATGCTGTCGCGGTAGGTTCTTATGCTTTCAAATCGAATTCTGTTTCCCATTCTTTTACCTGCAATTACATTCCGTCGGGCATGGGAATTCAGAGATATATTCATTCTGCTCTGTATGTGATTTGCTACTCTCACCTTGATCACTAGACACCCGACACAACTTGCACTCGTCTAGTCGGTACTTTTGAGTGGGGGAAATCTGATATGCCGATTGTCCGCTGGGTTCATCGCACCTCGCGTTGACGTGCACACGCTCAATTGTCCCGACCATCGTGGCGTTCGGGACAATTTACGGTTATTTTGCTGGTATCTGTGAGTCTTCCTTTCTGTCTTCTTGATGGATCGAGCTGAACGTCACAATCATGGCAGCTACATTGCTATCGCCGCTCATAGGTGTCTCTCGGAACTCGGGTTCGTGTTTCCCTTGTCCACCCGTTTTGGACTGGCAGGTACCAGTAAACATGTATGCGTCGAGCACCTTACGGGTAGAGTCCACTACGTATAGGCTCCAGGAATTTAATTATGCAACACGCCAGCTGCAAACTGCCAACGACGAGGGTTATGGCACGTCATGCATGACTATTACTCTTGGTTGTCGCTCGAACACTTCGGACTGGGTTCAACTACATGTTTCCCGGGTCACACTCGGCGTGCAAGCCCACTAAGAGGCACTGATGCTGACATGGCCTCGATCTCCTCTCATGGCTGTGGTATTCCCGGACGATAGGTCTTCATCCTCGTAGCACGAATAGGAAACATGAACGGGAAATTCCTCCCAGTAAACCAATAGTTCATTGCTGTTGTTATCACCAACTTGCCAACTCCCTGGCCCTATCCACCACCAACAGTTCTGGTTCAGTGCAGATGATTGCATCATTGATGCAAGCCGTAATGGAGATCCTATCGGAATCGCGCGTTATTTCGTATATGAAGCAGGATATATGGAAGGGTGACTCCATCCAGCTCCCCGAAACTGGTGCTCCAACATGAAATTTGGTCGTTGGTGCGTGAGTGTCGTTCGTGTGGGGTAAGGATCAAAGCTTATGACATCACAAGTAGGAGGCAGAGTGCTGAAAGAGTAAATTGTATTCCAGGAATCCAATTGGACCACATAAAGCAGACAGGAAAAAGTCTACTCGATTTTATACCCTACTGTCCTCGAGGAATTGAAGGAGCTCAATACGTGCGCTTGAAAGGAGGAACAGGTTTGCATTCGTTCTCGTCGAGGGTCTGGTCGATGACATTTCGGTACTTGATGGTAACGTCTGGCGAGCTGACATTGTGCCAGGTGAGAGTGTGCTTCATCCAGTTCTCGTCGTCACGCTAAAAGTCGCAAAGATCGAGATCAGACAAACAGTAAAACGGACGTGGCGTCGAGCACTAACCTCTGGGTAGTCCTCGCGGGCATGTGCACCACGCGACTCCTTGCGAGCAGCGGCAGCAGTAATAGTCTGGACAGCGCATTGGAGAAGGTTGCGCAATTCCAAGGTCTCGACGAGGTCACTATACGCATGTCAATTCTACGTGTTTCATCGCGTGCGACAAGCCACATACGAGTTCCAAATCATACTCCTGTCCTTGATACTGACGTCCTTGAATGAGTTGTAAATGTGACGCAGCTTCTCAACGCCCTCGTCCAGGGATGCCTGGGTGCTGTCATACGAATACATGTAGATTAGCTTCGTATAGCATCAACTTGGAGGTCGGTACTGACCGGAAGACGGCAGCATTAGACTGCATAGCCTTTTGCATGTCCAATCTAATAGAGGCAGTTGACTTGGGACCATCTGCGTTGCGAATCTTGTCCAAGAACTCGATGCTGCCAAGACCAGCCTCGTCGGGAACCTTCTTGTGGGGCTTTCCGGGGGTAAGATTTTCCTTGATGTGGTTGGCACAAGCACGACCGAATACGACGATATCGAGGAGGGAATTTGCACCGAGACGGTTGGCGCCATGGACTGACACACAGGCAGCCTCACCAGCAGCGTAGAGACCAGGAACAACTTTATCTTTGCCATTCTACAAAAAGGTATGAGTCGATGAACAGGGTGCGCTCAATCGGCGTACCTCATCAGTCGTGAGGACCTCGCCGGTATATCTCGTAGGAATTCCACCCACTGAACTTGGGTCAACCCATGCAAACCGCCGTGGTCAAGCAACACTCACTGTTGTAGTGTACGGTGGGCAACACTGGAATAGGTTCCTTGGTGACGTCGACACCCGAGAAGATAGCAGCAGTTTCCGAAATACCAGGCAAACGCTCATGAAGGACCTCGGGAGGTAAATGACTGAGTTGCAGGTAGATATGGTCCTTGTCGTCTCCGACACCACGTCCTTCGCGAATCTCAATGGTCATGGACCGTGAGACGACGTCACGAGAGGCAAGGTCCTTTGCAGTGGGAGCGTAGCGTTCCATGAAACGCTCACCCTCAGAGTTCAACAAGTATCCACCCTCACCGCGAGAACCTATTATCGAAGCATGTAAGATCGCATGAGTAACGCATGCGGAACTGAGCCTACCTTCAGTGATAAGGCATCCAGCGCCGTAAATACCAGTAGGGTGGAACTGAACGAATTCCAGATCCTGCAAGGGAAGACCAGCACGAGAAACCATAGCGTTACCATCGCCAGAGCACGTGTGTGCACTCGTGCAGCTAAAGTAAGTGCGTCCGTAACCACCAGTGGCCAACACGGTCTTGTGGGCCCTGAAGCGATGGAGAGTACCGTCCTCCATGTTGAGCGCGATGACACCGACACACTCGCCGTCCTGCATGATCAAGTCGAGGGCAAAGTATTCGATGAAAAAGTTGGTATTATGACGAAGAGACTGGCCATAGAGGGTATGGAGTAAGGCGTGGCCGGTACGATCAGCAGCGGCTGCACAGCGGTATGCCTGGCCACCTTTGCCATACTCTAGCGACTGGCCACCAAAAGCACGTTGGTAGATTTTCCCGTCCTTTGTTCGGGAGAAAGGCACACCATAGTGCTCAAGCTAGAACGAAGAGTCGGTCTATTATGTCACGACTCCGACCCGCCCAAACATACCTCAATGACAGATCTTGGTGCTTCACGACACATATAGTGGATGGCGTCTTGATCACCGAGCCAGTCTGAACCTTTAACCTGAACCAGGAAGTTAAGCCGAGGAGACGGAGGAGTCCAGGCCACCTTACCGTATCGTACATGTGCCATCGCCAGTCGTCTTCGGTTATGTTCTAGAGTCAGAGTCAGATACATGACAAGGAAAATAAATCGCCGATTACACACGCCCAACGCAGCATTGATGCCACCCTGCAAGACTGGATGAGAGAGGGCCGGAGGGAACAAGTGGTACTGACCTGTGCGGCAACAGTATGACTCCGGGTAGGAAATAGTTTGGTGATACATGCAGTGTTAAGACCCGCTTCCGCGAGACCAAAGGCGGCTCTGAGACCTG
>JBBPJV010000010.1:0-85946 GCA_038088915.1 Sutorius aff. eximius
AGTCTTAGCATAACCGGAATACTACGCAAGTAAACTCCTCTGTCCGAGAACAACCTCGCGGAGCACCTCGACCTCTAGTCTTTCTGCTAGTGCATAGTCCTGCAGAACACCCAGACCCCATAGCGAGTATAGACGGTCACACCCTACTCCACGGCCGGACTAGGCGTAACAGATTCGGCCTCTATGATAAAATCATTTCCAACCACAGTCCCCAATTCGCCGCAAACTTCGCCAAGGAACTCGGAAGGCTCCTCAGTTACAACCTCGCCCTCTCCACAGCCTATCATCCTCAAACCGACGGAGAAACCGAGAGGGTCAACCAAGAGGTCGAAACCTACCTAAGAATCTACTGTGGGAACTCCCCAATCACGTGGTCTGATTTAATTCCCTTCGCCGAATTTGCTCATAATAATAGACCCCATTCTGTCACTAACCAAACCCCGTTCTTCCTAATGATGGGATATCACCCCCAATCCCTTTCTGAACAAATCGGGAAATCAGATCTTTCCGCAATCAATGACCATATCTCTCTGCTCACTTCCACCTGATTAGAGGTGATTGCTGCCCACAATCTCGCTAGGAAAGCTGTTACGCTCGGTCCTGTCGTGGAGCGAGTCGTGACCGTTTATACCGCTATGGGGTTCTGGGGGTTCCTACAGGCGTAGCACTGGTAGGCGTCGAGGGGAGCTCGCGAGAATAGCGAGGTCGAAGGACTGAGGAAGCTCGCTAGGGTGTTAGCGAGGTCAAAGGACTGAGGTTGCCTGGCTCTAGGAGACTCAAGCGATAATGAGGATGAGATAGCGTGTATTCCGGTTACGCTAAGACTAGGGTACAGGAATACTAAGCAAGGGTTTAAATATGACTACTACCAGCCGTCGGGAAGTCAGGGGAACGGAGGGGAACGATAACCCGGGGCAATGGTAGTACTATCTGATCGGTGGAAACCCTAGAAAGGGGATGTAAGTGAAACGGGGCGAACCCGGATGTAGACCAATCAGATCTAAGCGAGACGAAGGAATAATACATATGGGGAGACGGAGTTCCGCTGTCAAGAGGTAGTGCGGAACAGCGAGGGAAACTAAGTAAGAGGCCTCATGCCCGGAGGTCAGCGGAGGCGCTATAGATGGGAGGAACTAGCCGCTATCAAGTAGTCCGGAGATAGGGGCAAAGGAAGTGGTAGTCCGAACATCGACGGGGATGTGGCTTTAGTATAAGGACAAGGAGGAGAAAAACGTTACCAAGGCGTCCCATGAACTGTCGTAACAAAAGCCATGACCCGAAACAATGGAACCAAATACTTCCTGTTCAAGAAAGGGGATAAGGTATGGCTCAAAGCACGGAACCTTCACTGCGCCCTAGCAAACCCCAAATTCGCGCCCAAATATGAAGGACCGTTCACTATCACCCAGAAAATCTCCCCAGTCTCCTTCCACCTCACCATTCCCCCCTCCTGGAAGATCCACCCCGTATTCCATGCCTTCCTACTAATCCCCTACTCCGAGACAGATGTACACAGTCCAAACTTCCCACAGCCACCAGCGGAATTAATAGAGGGTGAGGAAGAGTATGAGATTGAGAAAATCTTATGACACAGTGGAACCCCGCATTCCTGTCACTTCCTAATCAGATGGAAAGGCTATACACCTGAAGAAGACTCATGGATGAACGAAGAAGACCTTGTACATGCGTCCGAACTCCTTTCAGACTACAAACTCCGTCACCCCAAAATCTTTCCAAAACTGTCAATCTCCTCCATCATCCCTTTATCCCATAGAAACAAAACAAACATCTCAAAACAAAAACAAAAACAGATAAAAAACCTAGAAAGAAAACAATACCATCATCGCCCACCATAGATCCCCTCGCCCCCACAATCAAAGTAACCTTCGCCCGACTCCACACTACCCTGACCACTTATCTAATGGCTATTGATACGCATGCTTCCTCCATGTCATCTATCATTTCATCTATTGACCTTGATTCTTCCATAACTTCTACTAGTACTGATTCCCTAGATAGCTCCCAGGAGCATTCCGAGCTGTCCCCTCCGCAAGACCCCCGTTCCCCGAGATCCCCCTCCTTACCTGTCTACCCCACTGTTACCGTCGACAAAGATGGAATTACCCCCGTTCACATTCCTTTCGTCGCCCTCCCAAACCGCGATGAACCCATTCCGGATTCCTTCCCACCTCATATCCTCACCTTCATACATGACTCCAGACTCTCCATCTCCATGGCCACCCATGTCAATGCTAACTCCCCTGCCTACCTCCTCTACTCTGCCTTTCTTCACAACGAGAGGCTCGAGATGCTCACCCAAGCTGACTCACTCCCCCTTTCCTCAAGGGTCATCAGAAATATCATCCATTCTGTCCACGAGAATATGTCACTCACCCTCCTTGCTCTGGCCTGGCAGTTCCAGATTGATGACTTCCTCACAGACGTTGAACGTTACACCAACAATCTCGCCCATCTCCCCACTCCCAATCCATATCCGGAACCCGGAACTGTCCCTCCTGGCCTCAACCTCATGGTCCGAATCAGACAGGATGCATATCTCACCAGAGGTCACGGAACCATACCCCTCCTTTCCTCTCACCCCCATTACAACGACGCTTGTTTCCACTGCCGGAGACTGGGGCATTCCTGACCTCAGTGCCCCTATTATACCTGCCCCGTGTGCAATGTCACCAGCCCCGGTCACAATCAGTCTGCGTGCCCAGGCAACCTGCTTCCAACACGCCCTCGCCAGATCCCTGAGGCACCCTCCCCGACCCCAACCCTCATGTCTGGATCCACTGCACCCAGACAAGCAACTTGCATCCATCATATGCTCTCTCTCCCCCTCCCACCAGGAGGCAACCCCCTCGCCCCCCCTCTCCATATCCCTCCACCTCGACATATCGGTCACCTGCACAAGGCCAAAGCAAAGCTGACTGTGAGGAAATGGAAGGGGAAGAAGAGAGCTGAGACTCCGAGTTAGAGGACAGAGAATTGGACTACCCCACCCCTGCCGTCATCCTGGCAGACGACCCCGATGGGTACATTTAGGTTCCTCAAGGTTCTCGGAACATACTAAGGGGGTATTGTTACGACAGCTCATGGGACGCCCTGGTAACCTTTTTCTCCTCTCTATCTTTGTACTAAGCCACATACTTCGTACACCCGGACTACCTACTCCTTTGCCCCTATCTCTGGACTATCCGATAGTGGCTCCTCCCATCCATCTGCAGTACCTCTGCTGACCCACCAGGGCATGAGGTCTCCATTACCTTTCTCTACTCTCCAACCACATTTGGTCAACGGAGCTCTGTACTTACTTCCATTCCGTCTTCCTTTGTCTCGCTTAGACCTGATCAGTCTCCATCCAGGTTCGCCCTGTTTCACCTATATCCCCTTTCCAGGATTTCTACTGATCGGATAGTGCTACTGTTGTTCCGGTCCTTCTTCCATGACATTCTCCAGACTTCCTGGAACCTGGTAGTAGTGGTATATAAGCACTTACTTAGTATCCCTGTACTCTAGTCTTAGCGTAACCAGAATACTACACAAGTTAACTCCTAAGTCGTCCACCGTTGCTCTCGCACAGCAGACTCCTTCGACCCTCTCGATCCTCTGTTAGTGCATAGCCCTGCGGAGCTCTCCTTCGACTCTCTCAATCCTCCGTTAGTGCATAGCCCTGCAGAACCCCCTTGACCCCACTGCGTGTATAAATGGTCACGCCATACTCCGAGATCGGACTAGGCATAACAGGCACACTTACAAGCCACATTTGTCCACACTCTGCTCTTTATAATGAATGGTGCAGGCTGGACAGTTCCAATGTTAGTGACAGTTATTTGACAGAGATTCTCTTGAAGCAAAACTCAAGTGATGCATAATCAATGATGTATGACAGTTGCTCAGTATTGCTGTATGGATGCACTGTTACCTGAAATTTACCTGGATGCTAATCAAGACAATAGTTTCAGGCTCAGCACCCAGGATATTTGCAATTGGCAATAAGTGTATGAGTCTGGATTACACATTACAGTGGCTCAAAAAACTGTTCAGATGTTTGCACCTTTTTCACTGAACATGATAATTCCCAATAACCCCTCATCCTAACCCTAACATAGTACAATTCTGCACAATTTAACTCATCCATTAGACTGAGAGCCATTTTCAACCCACACAGTCAAGGGAAGCATGTGAGGGAGCATGTGCAATCCATGTTGTAATGTCATATACTGTACATTACATGTTCCACAAGTACTTCCAAGCAATTTCAGCTCCCAGAATGGGTTTACTCTCACGCACACGCAGTGTCGCTGCAAGGGGTCGTGCTGGCAAGAGATTAAATCAAGGTATCCGAGCAGTACGAGCACTCCCGAAGTCCGTCAAGATAACTGCCGTGTCTAAGTTCCGCGAGGCTCCTCCAACTGTATCGTAACCTCTTCCAGCCCAGGTATCCTGCTCTTCAGGAGAGCATTTACGCGTTGCAGCACGCGGTCGATGTTCGATTCTTTATTGCTTGGCGCGTCGGACGGAAGTAAGCGGGAGGCTGGACGCGAGAGCTGGACGCGGATAGAACCGATGATGCTCGAGGAATCTTTGGGCCAGAATCGCGGGGAGGAGTACGACGCTACACCTTCCACGTGTTCCAGCTGCACGTAGCGATGGTCAGTATCATCGATTTTGAATGGAGTGCTTGGTTTACACACCTCCTTCAAAGCCATATCGACCTTACTTTCATTGTCTCCCAAGTCCAAGCTGAGAACCCGCCCAGTATCAACGACAAGTGGGACTACACTCGCAACAATGAGCACGGCGATGAAAAGAGAAGCGATGGGATCAAAGCCTGTCCACCCATAGTACTGGATAAGGAGTGTCGAGACGATAACTCCTACTGAGCCGAGGGTATCCTGATATCGTGAAACGAGGCTCGTCCTTGAAGAACAGGAGGAAACTTACCGCCATTACATGTAGGAAAACCCCGCGCATGTTGTGACTATGGCCTTCATGGGCGTGGGCGTGAGAGTGTCCAATTCCATCGTCATGGTGGTGGTGGACAGGGTGATGGTCATGCTTGAATGTGCTGGGGTAATTTGGGGAGAGTGGCGGATCCACGGGAGATGACGACGGGAATGGAACTTGAACCGTGCCTGTCGACAAGGATTGATTATTTTCAAGTGTAATTCGTAGTGATGGACCACGAGAATGAAATTTTCTTCCCCTGATCGTGGATAGCTTCGGACTCTGTTGGGTTTGCTCCACATCAGGAGGTGAAGAATGGGAATTAGAATGTGACTTGTCGGGATGCGCATGCGGGTGGGTATGCGAAGGTTCACTCTCTTGCCGTTCGTGACGGTGATTAGAATGTGAATGCGAATCCCGTTGTGCAGACGCCGTAGAAGATTCGCTGTGGCTGCAATGAGGGCTACTGTGCTTATGGTGATTGCCGGAACTGAGGATATGCGGGTCTGAGTTCTCGTGTGCATGATGACTAGCATGGCTATGGTGAGGTAAATTAGTCCCATGGTCGTCTGAGTTATGACCATGCTTGTCTTGCGGGTGAAAGTGACCGGCATGTGAGTGCTTGTGCTCATGGTCATGTTCATGCCCGTGCCCGTGGCCGCGCTCATGACTATGACTATGGCCCTACACCGATCATTATCTCGTCAGGCACCCCTACTAGACAATTCAATGTACATACGTGATGGTGGTGGTGATGTCCCCCCATAGCGAACATGCCAAACAAGTTTACAGCAAGTCCGAGGGAACTGATCAGCAGGAGTTGGCTCGTGGACATTTCGGGGGGGTCTATGCTGATAAAATTGATCTCAGATTCTCAGCACGACACTCAATGCATAATTTAACTTACAGTCGCTGTATTGCCTCGAATACGATGAAGATTGAGATCAGGATGAGAAATATTCCATTTGCGAAGCCCGATAACGTCTCAATTCTGCCATAGCTATAGATGAATGGAACACATGAGACAGAGCTGAGCATAATCATCTCTTTACGTCAGGACCCGAGCGAAGCTTACCCGTAGGTGAACCGCTCATTTGGAGGCCACTTGGCCATGACTGAAGCTAGTAGTCCGACACCGATAGCCAAGCAATCGAATGCCATATGAATTGCTTGATATCCATGAGTCTCGATAGACATTGGGATAGATTTGCATGGATGAATCGCTTACCATCTGATATGAGTCCCAAGCTATTCGTCCAGACACCGTACAGCATTTGTACGAGCATGTAGCACAAGTTCAGTGCTAAAAAGTAAAATATTTTCCGGGACTCGCTATCTGAAAGAATGGAATTAAGGTAAAAGCGAACGAGTTTCGATATCGGTGTCCGTGGAGAAGATGAAGGTATCTGATCCTTCCCAGGATAATTTGCTGTGATAATTTGAGTGAATCGGCGGTCTCCCGATTGATAAGGATCGTACCGTAGTAGAGCATCGTGCCAAGGACAAGATCAATCCAGTGTGGGTGTTGGGAGAATCCAAGGTGTCCCAAGGCAATGGCTACGAGGAAAGCCAGAGGATATGATAGGAGAAACACTTGACTGGCTTGGTGAGAGTTGTATTGTTTCAATTTGGTATCTGGGGTCATGAACACGGTATTAAGGGTGAGGAGGGGAAGAACTGCCAGTGATAGCAAGGGGACAACGGGGGAAGGGCGGCAATCAAGCTGAGGAGGTCATTAAAGACCTACGCGTATGATGAGGAAGCTTACCACCGCTCGCCTGAAGGCATAGAGGGGAAGGCCAAGGAGTGCAGCACCAAATGTACTGGCAGCAGTAGTCATGGTAGGACTGATTGTGGGTGCCAGGACACCACGAAGATACTCCAAAGTATACGTGGCTAATCCGTGAAGTATGACGCATGCATAGGCCGGGAGAATAGCGGCGGGTGTCCTTCGGGACAAGGTGACATCGGCGAAGAAGGAGAGGCCAAACGACGATGCCACGACGAGGGGACGATACATCTAGTGGGAACTATTAAATTGTACTTTAGCTGGGGTAAAGAGACGTTACCATCGCATCCACCCAGGAAGAAGAGAAATGAGCGAATAGGATAACACTGAAAGGGGTGAATCCTGTCATTAATGACGAGCGACACGGTGCGTACCGGAGGGACGGGAGGCGATACAGAGCAGTGTACAACGCTGCTTGTTGTACGAAGAGCAAGAGTGAAGATACGCCTAGTGCTGTCCACTACGGCGTGGTGAGACGAAAGGAGAGATAAGAATTGAAATAGCGTACTTCGATATGGGCTCCTTTTGAAAACTGCAGAGTCGCACCCTCCCTGAGTAGCACCCCCAATGCACCCAAGGCGAGCACTCTGATGACGACCCAGAATACACCGACATCGTAGGAGAGGAGGGACTCTTTGGCTGCGAAGAGGGCGAGCACAAAGAGTACGTTTGAAAAGAGCAGTCTTGGGAGTGCTGCAGTAGCGAGCCTGGGTGGAACGGGGAGAAGCGTGGCTGGTTCAAGACTGATCTTTCTGCGTGTCCGTGCATCCGGGGTAGACATGCCGGCGAGAAACACGGCAACAGTGAGAGTCAGAGAAGGGTCTTCCCACGCAATCTGTCTTTTTCTCGTTCCACATCCTGGTAAGTCATCGTCGCGTTTCTCAACTTTTGGATGAACACTAGATGACGAGTCCGATGTGGACCGTCTGGGGTTCCCTCTCGCGGTCGCTTGTGACGAGTGTTTTACTTTTACCATTCATGCATATCTGATCCTCGTTCGCATATCACCATCAACGACTTTTGCTGACCTTTTCGACAGTATGTCTGATTCCGACTGGTCTGATTCCGACGAGGGGATCGGCGCCGGCATAGAGACGGACGTCCTCCTCGGTGTCCCCGATGGGAGTGTAGAGACCGATGTCGATCTCAAAGATGCCGCCGTCTCTCGCATCGGCGGTCTTCCTGTACGAGTTCTGTCCCTTGTCCAATGTACGAACAACATGTCAATCCACTTTTAATTCCATCTCGCTTTTCAAGGCGTTCTTGCCTTCCCGCGAACCTCCCTTTTCCTCTTCCCAGTGCAAAGTCTGCTCGAACCCTATGGAGCTCCTCCTCCAGGTGTGGTGTCCCTTTGAAGAGAGTCCCATGGACCGTGCGCTGTATGTCTGGGGTTGTGCTCGCTCTCCTTGTCAAAGACGACCTGGAAGGTAGGCGACGTTCACAGCCGGATGCAAACCATCCATCTCATACAAACAGTATACGCGCATGGCGTGGTCTGAGGTACAATGCTGGCTATGCAGCAAAGTTGGAGAAAAAGAAGGCATTCAAAGCTGATCAGCAAAAGACCACCTCGCCTCCAAACCTGACAACGTCAGCTAATCCATTTTCTGTGCGTACACACATCGACATGCATTCCTCGTTTGCTAACCCGTTCTTTAGATAAAAGCAACCGCCGAATCGACCTCTTTTGGTCTAGGTGACCAAGTTTTCGGCAGTCCAGCGATTGATGTCCCCGATCAGCCCAAGCGAAATCACAGCGATGGTAGTGGCGTAGAAAGCGACGATTCTTCGTCGTCCGAGGACCCACTCATCACAGCTATGGTGTCTGCGAGAGTGGCAGAATCATTCTGGGGCGCGGCGCCATCCTATCCCGCAATCTACCTGTCGACATCGTCCGAGTACATTCCACAGCCCCCGAAGGCAAAAGCCTCGGCAAGTGCCACAATAGACGATGCTATTGAAGTGGATGGTAAAGCAGGAAAAGATTCTACCTGGGCGCTAGAAATGTACGAGAACTCGGTGGAGATAGACAACATATTCGACCAGTTTACGAAACGCGCTGGATTTACGGGAGAACAGTGTCTTCGGTGGGTCACTCTACTGAATGTAGACGGTATCTGGACTAGACCAAGCCCCAGATACGAACTCGGGGGCGTCCCCCTGCCTTTTGCGTCGGACGAGGTTTTCGAATTACTATTCCCTGCACCTACTCAAGCACCTCTCCCCGTCACGAAAGCGGGCTTCAAGGTTGTTCGACCGACGAAGCGCGCCTACAGCACAGCATCGGTCCCATCGTGCCCCTGTTGTAAATCAAGCCGGGTATTCGAGTGTCAGCTGATGCCTAATCTGATCAACATCCTGAGAGATTCCGTCCATGACAAGGATTTCAATGTACGGAAATTGACCGATGAACAAAGGATCAAGGCGGTGCAAGATGCACTCAAAGGCAACAGGGATCCAGGGATCCGAGGAATGGAATGGGGTACCTGCATGGTGTTTTCGTGTGGGAATGACTGCTGCCTGGACGACGGGGAACAAAAGGACAAAGAGTGTTGGCGGGAGGAATACGTGCTTGTTCAGTGGGACGAGTGAGACTGTAGATAGCTGACGTTAAATATTTGTCGGGAGGGTTGTTCGCTACTCATTCAAGTTTCATGCTCAGGCGCTCAACCGCCCATGCTCCATCTCCCACCCTCACCATCCGATGCCCCACACGCTAACGCCTCCCTTTGCGTTCTTCCCCCCAGGCGCAGATTGCGTCAACGACAGTACCGCAGAGCCTGGCTTCGTCTCTGCTGCCCAAGTTCAACGATTTCCGCACACCCGCGCGCAGTTGTCTGCCATAATTCGGCAGCACAGATCTCCCCTCGAGGGGTACGATGTCGATGACAGTGATGATTCAAACCGCGTCAGCACCGCTCTTGTCAACAGGGCCGCTTCCTTGCTTGCGGACGAACAAGAGGACGTGCTCAAAGACCTGCTCAAGTCCGAGTGCGGCGTCGATGACGATATGGTCAGTGTCTCGTTCCCCACTCCATCTTCTTTGTTTCAATCTACCCCATCGCAGCTCGAACAGCATGTCCTAGACCTCATGCATAGACACCGCGACGACCTCGCAGGCGTTCCCTTTGTTTTTCTGACCCCGACCCGACGCCCGTCGCGACCCTCTTCCAGGGCATCTTCTCATTCTGTACGGCTTAACAGACCTGATACCCCTTCCTCAGCTCCCAATTCTCCTTTTTCTATTAGCTTCCGTAGACCACACACACCTGTCGCATCCCCGCTTGTCAGCGGTAATGCATCATCTTACATCTCCGCCCGTAGTGTTTCACCTATGAATTCACCCGTCCTTGCGCAATCTCAAGCCACTCAGGCCCACGCTCAATTTACCGCAAGCCTCCCCGCGTCCCCCATCTCCTCTCCGAGGCTCCTCAGTGCCAAAGCCATAGAATTTAAACCCATCCCGCGGCCACTGTCGGCTGCATCGTCCAACCCGGCGACGCTATCAAGCTATGGCAGAACCGAGACGCCGTCGCCTGACTTGTGGTCCCATAGTCCGCTCAGGGCCACGTCTAACCTCGCGATCGCTGCTCCCCTCTTTCCAGATCAGAATATTCCTTCTCGGGCTGTTACACCGAGCCAGCTCCGCTGCTCCACGAGGATAGGCGACGAGGAGGAGGAGGGGGAGGAGGAAGACCCCTTTGATCCGTTCGCACCGAAGACGGCATCCCATACGTTCCACCCCATCACCGTGACAGACTTTGATCAATGGTCTGACTCAGCCCTGTCGAGTCAATCCCCTGACGACCTTCGTGCTGGATATTACGCGACTGGATACGAGTACGATCCGCAATACGACACTCCAGGCGAAGATCTGGATACGTCAGGGTACCTCACCGATGGCATGACCCCTCTTGACGTGTTGAGTTCCGTCTTTGGTTCGACCCTCGCTCCTTCTGAACTCGAGGAAGCACTCTCTCAGAATGGATACGATTTCGAGAAAGCTATGGCTTGGCTCGTCGATCGTGCACTACCATCTCCCCCTCAACACTCGCAGACGAGGATGCAACCGATGGGTGGTCGTGTCACGCTGGTCACGAGGGATGGTCCTGCACCCATTTTGCGTGGCGGTCGGTCAGGCTACACGAACGTGGCAAGACAGGCTGTTAGGGGTACCAGTGCACGGCCTGTGCCAGGTGGGAATCGGGTATGCCGATACTACCTCGCCGGCGAATGCTTGCGAGCGGATTGTCGATTCAGGTATTATACATCAAATTTCACTCTCCGTAACCCCTTGTCCCTGATTTATTTATATTTGTAGTCATGATCTTGAGCGCGCATTATGCCGATTCTGGTTGCGTGGGACGTGTGCAAAGCAGGACCAGTGCGAATTTTTACACCACCTACCCAAAGATGTCGATGTCGCGACCGTCACGAACGCACTTTCCCGCACGAACCTGAACCATAATGCTGGGAACCCAACGGGAAGTCCCAACCCACCTTCGGATGAATTCCCCGTATTAGGCTTCGACGGCCCTGGGAGGAACAAGAGGGCACATGGAAACTGGCAGCATGATCCAGGCCGTACGAGGTTTGCCACGGCAGTCAAACGACCGGTGCCAGCGCCAGTATCCTCAGATCGAGCAATGGTTACTCGGCGTGACCCGCTCACCAGCACGAATTCTGCTGACAATCTCCAGCTCCGAACGACGATTGTTGCACCGAAGCCCTCTCCGCGCATCAAGTTGCGACCTCCGACGTTGGTGCCTACGCTGCCGACTGGAGAGTCTGTAAATAACCTCTATATCTCGTATCGATCCCGTGCACTGCAACTCGGTGCTGCTCGAAATGCCTGTCTCTCGCGAGCGGCTGATGCATGGAGACGTGGTGATGGTGCAGCGGCCAAGCGGTTCAGTCGGGAAGGGCACGATCTGAACGCAAAGATGAGCAATGAGATGACAGAAGCCGCCGGAAGGCTGGTACGGGAACGTGCCAAGCTCGCCGAGCAGGCAGTCAAGAGCCGAGACCTGAACTGGTCAGACGATCTAGCAGATCGGAGCGCTCGAGGTCGCACGTGTGGCGGCGGTCTGGGAATATGTTTGGGTATCGCAAGTAAAGATACTGGTGGTGAATCGAGATTGTCTTCGGAGGAAAGGACGGAAGCGATGCTCGACTTACACGGACTACATTCTAATGAGGCGACTGAGGTGTTGGAGGAATTCGTACTTGCAGTGAGTTTTTGCGCGCTCGGCTGGGTATGGTGGGTGGACTAACTTGGTTTGGAAGCTTGAACGAGAACACTTTTTGGGACTTGGTCAGACTTTTCCCCGGATGATGCCTTGTTTTGTACTGACGATCCTTTAGCATATGTCGTCGTCGGAGAAGAAAAGCACACGGGAACCCAGGACCCAGCGAGGGGTGCCTCGCGCGCGCGCTTGGCTACAGGTGTTCGAGAATGGCTGCATAGATGGGGTTATCCGTGGAGCGAGCGTGATGGGATCATCTGCATCGATGTCCTGACACATACGTGAGGACACGATAGCGGTGAAGGCTCGATTCGGATACGAGAAAGATTTACGGGAAAAGGAGTTATATGGACCGGGCCAAAGCAAGTACCTTAGGACGTGTACGATATATATTGAATGTGAGCGCATGATGGTGGCGATGTGGACGTGTCACGTGTGAGTACGAACGCGACGTTGCCAAACCGCGCCCGGGGTTGACCCTGACACTGATTTCTGTTCACGACCATGTCTACGACCGAGGAGACCCGCGACAGACCCTGCTCAATCGACCTCACCATCGAACTCGAGCGCCAACTCGACAATGAGTCCCTCCCGTCACCCACCCCTACAGATGCGCAGCGGCCACAGTCGCTCGACCAGCAGGTCCTCGCACACATCATTTCCGACCTCAAGTCGTCCCTCGCAGCGGTCACTCGCCATCGCGATGAACTCGCCACTTCTCTTTCCCAAATGCAAACCAGAGGGAAGGACCTCACCGATACCCTCGCCCACGTGATGGACAAGTGCTCGCGACTGCAAGAGGAGCTCGACACCGCACAAAGCAAGGCCAGGGATGACGAAAACACCATCTCGGTGCTGCGGTCAAAGGTCGAAGAGAGCAGGTATGTCGTTTCCACTCCCGCACTTGTTCAGGTGCCGATCCAGATCCTCTCCAGGCGCGGACTCATGCGGCTCCAATCCGAGAGTCGGAGGCAGAGTCAGGTGCCGTCCGCGGTGGACCTCTCGAGGGCTAGCCTCACTTCCTTGGCGGGGCCACCGTCATCCAAACGGGCGTCGTTCGCGCCGCTTACCGGATCAGGTGCTGCCCGGATCAATGCACACAGACGGATTTCATCAGTGTCAGACTCGGGGTTTGGAAAGCTGGACATCGGCTCACCGTGTGGCAGTCCTGGTCCAACCAACGTTGTTTTTCCCGACCAAGCTGTGCTGGCGAGCAGGCTGAACAGGTCGTCTGGGATATTCGGTCGGGCATCGCCTCCTCCGTCTATCCAGTTGGAAGAGTCGACAGAGATTGAGGTGCTTCGGAAGGAGTTGAGCTCGATGCGGACAGAGCTGGACGAGGCCAAGCACGAGTTGAGCGAGGCAAACGAGGCACGGGAGGCGTCGGAATTGTGCGTCAAGGCGCTTCGTGCGTTCATAGAGGAGAATAGCGTCGGCGTTCTAACGCCAAACGGAGGCGGATTTACTGGGGCACCACCTTCTTCCCAGGTCGAGCCCAAGAAGAGCGGACAGGCTGCAGGGGGATGGGGCTTTAAGCTCTGGCGAACCGAGCCATTAGCTAAAAGTCCTTCTGGTGCGACACCGATACCCTTTATACCGCCTACGACCATGCCTAACAACGTGTCGTCACAACCCCCGCAACCGCTCTCAAGGAAGCTCGGGGAATTCTTTGGGGCTCGAAGTGCCAGCATTTCTTCCACCACCCCCGTCAAATCGCCGCGCTCTGAGCGCGAGGCGATGTATAATGGATCCGACACGTCATCTGTTGAAGAGTCGCTTGCCGAGCCCGTGAGCCCCACAAGTGAGGTTGCCCGGCCAAGCGTAGTGGTGAGAGACACGACGAGCGTCATGTCGGGTTCTTCAGCAAGAGATTCTGGTGCAAGTCCGGAGCGGAAGCCAGCTGGACTTCCATTGCCATCTGGCGTCGATGGTGCATTTGCGCCTGTTGCCATATAGTCCAAGCGACAGGCGTTTAATTTCCTCTTTGTACCTTGGGTCCACGACTCGAATCCTTTTTTTGGGATCGGAACGCAGTTTTGGTGACAGCTACGCGATCCCTCTTCTTCCACGATCTCTCTTCTTCCATAGATGACATGACACGACGCATGACGATTGGATGTGTAGCGTACCCTATGTACTATTTTTTTTTTTTGCTTACAAGTAGACGTTTGTCAGTATCCGTTTATCTCGTTGCGAGTTGTGCGCCTTCTCTTGTCTTCACTCCGGATGATTAATGATCACGTATCCCACAATGGTGAGTGCATCGACGAGGTTGGCTGCGAAGATCGCGCTGGAGAAATTTTCGGCTGGTGGGAGCACCGACTCGGATGGCCATACTAAGGCCGACCCCGACTATCCGTGTGCTAGCGCACCGTTCTCCGGGATTGTTGAGCGATCTGGCTCGATGCTCTCCAGTTTGGCCAGATCCAATCGTCCTGGCTGCACATATTACCGGCAATGATCGATTGATCCATCTCTCGGTGGGGCATCGGCCTCGAGGCTCGGACTAGATGGCCAAGTGGCTGGGATGCGTGGTCAATTCGTCCTCCACGACAGTCTTCCGTAACCAATCGTAAGCTTGTGTCCTCCCACTCCTATCGTCGCTGACATAAAAACTTCCAGGACGGCCCCATGTCCCGGTACCGTGCCTACTGACTCGCGCCACGGAGGCGTCAAGCCATGCGAGCAACGGTGAGTAGCGGACTTATGCGGGACCATTGTTTTGGTTGATGCGCGGTCATAGGACATTCATGTCGTCGAACAGCGTCCAGCCAATGGGTCCAATCGATAAGTACGGTGTGAGCGCGTCCGTCGCCAAGCACTAAACGAGGACGGGGCCTGGGTCAGTCAATCGACACTTGATTGGGACTCTGAACGCGCCCTCCCACGTATTCGTCGGACTCGGACCCACTGTCATTTGGGCCCATCCGTCTCGGATGGCGTTCAGTATCCTGCATGTTGCGCCATTCAACACCCTCCAAATATTCTAATCAATCGACGGGCTGGTGCGCGCCTCTTTTTTCTGCCTGGTTAATCATGACAAGGGCTTCATCGACACAACTATCGCCTATTTCCACCCAGCTTTCACCCAATCAGCCCATATCTCCGCCGGAAGGAAGTGGATCTTCCCATTTATTGTCATCGCCCAAGTTTTGCAAGGGCGTGTGCATGTGAATACTACGATCTGTGAAAGAACCTACTTTGACGGTTCCTCGATTAGCGAGTCGTCATGGACGAGCGCCGAGTGGACTCGCACATTTCGTCGGCTGATTCATGTTACAGGTAGTGCACGACTGTTTTCCATCGCTTCTGAGCATGTACGGTGACAGATCGCATAATGTAGCATGGATTCATTTCAAGCATCGCGCGGCGACGCCTCTGAATCGCGTGGATTCAAGACAATCACGGTATCAGGACGCCGTTGTGTCTTAGCGTTTGTGGCGGTGTACAGTTCCGATGTCGAGGTCGTCGTCCTTGCGGTGGCGGCGGGCGCAAGGAAGCCATTTTGGAGCAAAGGCGGGGGCAAGCGGATTTCCTCACCCCGTATGGTACGGTTTTGACGACAAGGCAGGTGCCATCGCCCAGAGGCATGGCGTGCACGTCAACAATTCTATGGGGGATCCGGTTTCACGGGAGCGCGTAATATGTTTCAGTAAACGCATGGTCAGGATGGAAAGTGTCATCCAGGCGTGACATCGGATATGATCGCGGCAGCAGTGGGGACGTGCAAGGCAAGTCAGGGCACGATGTGGGAAGGACCATAAAAATCAGTTATTTTTCCGAGCGGGGACGAGATGGTGGACGATTCACGATCAAAGATGAGAACGGGCGAGGAGCGGAAGGGATCATTCCTAGGTGACTTGGACCGATGTTGTAGGAACGAGATGAGATCCTCGGAATCAATGTCGTTTCATCACTCGGCTAGCTACACACGTCTAAGGAGGATCGTAAACAGAAAGTTTTTTTTTTTTTTTTTTTTTTTTTTGGATTCGCCCACAATTTAGGGGGACACCGAGGACCACACGAGGCCAGCGCGGCAGAGACTGAGCTGGCATGGCACGGGCGGGGAAATTTGCCACTTTTATAAACTCCGCTTCAACTCCGCGAACGTTCATTTATTGCCGGATTAGCCGAGAATAGAAATCGCACCCCTGATGGATATCGATATTTTTAGGTAAACCTCGCGGCAGAATTTCCTTTGAAATTTCCCTCGGAAAACCCCATCGAGGGATATCGCGCGCACCTCTTCCTCCATCAATCTCGTCCTGGACTGCCTTGTCCACTCCCCACCACCATCTCCACCATGGAGCCAAATATTTTCACCGACCCCGCAAAGAAACGCAGAAAGGGCGCAACAAGGCTCTCCTGTGCAGAATGCAGGCGGTACCCTCCTCTTTTCCCCCGTAAATTCGACCCGCTCATCCTCGTTCTCCAGTCTCAAGCTGCGTTGCGACAGGAATATTCCCTGTGGCTCCTGCGTCAAACGCGGCTGCGGCGCGATATGTCCGGACGGTACGTCATCCTCTCATCCTTGTCCTCCTTTCTCCACGTAATCGCTTCCGTGGCCAGGCTCTTTGACCACAGGTCAAGGTAATCGGTGCGTCCCCATCATCCTCGTGTCATCTCCATCCTCAAGAATCCCAGCTTTGTCCTCGCATCGACCCAAGAACTCCACGAAAAGATCACCTCCCTCTGTAATCGGGTTCGCGAGCTCGAGGATGCTCTCAGACACTCCCACTCCCTCATCTCTGCGGATAGGCATCCTCTCCTCGTAGAGGACCTTCTCCAAATCAAAGCACCCATGCAAAGAGAACCACCCAACCAGCGCAATATTCCCAGGGGCGAGGTCAAGGAGGAAGAGCAAAGCGGCGAAATCGTCGACGCTTTCGGTTCACTATCCATCAACGCTTCAGGGGGGGCCAAATACTTTGGATCCATAGCTAATTCCTGGGTGAGCCGCATCAAGCATCGTGCCGCATTTTACTACAATTTGCAATCTGTTCTTCATCTCTAGTACTTTTTGCAGGTAATTCGTATGGAGATTCCGTTGTGCGATCGATCTGACGCGACCTCAGAACGAAGGTTCGGAGGCACAGGAGTCCGAAGCCGGTCGGCTGGCCTCTCTACAGAACATTCTTTCGCCCGAAATTTTGGCACGCAGCGGTGCATTCCCGCTCGTTCCATGCTCTCAGCCCCTCGCTGTCGAAAATGTCCGGCTGCGGGAACTTTTCTGGTATCTTCCCGAATCTCCCAAAGCCCATTACCTCTGCCGAGTCTATTACACGCTCGGCGCTTGGATGTGAGCGACCCCGACCCTTGCCACCCTTGAAATTTATTCCCATCCGTGGTTTCAGGTACAATCCAATCAGCGAACAGGACTTCTTCGAAGACATATACCCATTATTTTACGCCCCGGACGCCGCTCCCCCGTCCGATGACCCTCTACTTTCTCACAAGCTTGCTCTTATGTTCATGGTTCTTGCGATCGGAAGTTTGGTCGATATCAAGCATCCGGCATACAATATCGAGGCCGAGAAATACCACCAACTCGCTCGTGCTTCACTATTCCAGAGCTCACTCTTCGAGGATCCTACTATCAGCGCCGTACAGACTCTGGCATGTACAATTGTCACCTTGTGGCGACGGCATACTGATATTCAATATGGTAGTTCCTCATGACCTTTTTCCTTTTTTTATCTGACAGACACGGATCTAATTCGGGTACCCGCTGGGTCATCATTGGGATGGCGATCAAGATTGCTCAAAGCGTGAGTGTGCCTGCTTACTCATTGTGAGGGTTAAGTAAAATGTGATTCTCACGATTAAAACAGATCGGGCTCCGTCAGTATATCCCTCTGTGTGATTGGGTAAAGGACACTCACCCAATAGCTGCCTTTTTCGCACAGACCGTGATCCAAGCAGATGGGGAGTGGACCAAAAGGAGACAATCCAGCGGCGCGAATTATTTTGGGAATTATACACATATGATTCATGGCAGGTAAGTGGGAAAGAAGACACGAAACATCGATATTCGGGTCATTGGCTTTGCAGTGCTGGACATTTGGCCGTCCGCCGTCGCTTTATCTGTCACAT
This sequence comes from Sutorius aff. eximius, assembly GCA_038088915.1. Classification (NCBI taxonomy): domain Eukaryota; kingdom Fungi; phylum Basidiomycota; class Agaricomycetes; order Boletales; family Boletaceae; genus Sutorius; species Sutorius aff. eximius. The sequence continues at coordinate 18,085 of JBBPJV010000010.1, forward strand.
ATCGACTGCAAGTTGCCCTGTGCCACAGATAGCGGTAATGAATCCTGTACGTGTCACATGTGCATTGAAGCACCACTTGTCTGATAATAACGATAGTCCATGCTTGGAAACACCGCTTCGCGTCAGAGTGTATGAGTGTCGTCCATGATCAAGCATTCGGCGCAAAGACACCGACGTACGCAATGGTGCTCCAATTAGACCGCAAATTGCGCGCATTCCCCGTCCCTCCCAACCTCCAGGTTGCTGGATTCGGCAATTCATCCCCTCCAGACTCCCGCCATCCGGAGAGCGTTTCGCTTATTCTACAACGACACATAGTCCTCGCCATCCGCGAAATGAGTATGTGTCTTTTCCATGCATTGTTTTACTATGCCTGGCCTCGTATTGAGAGTCCGTTGCTGACACTATTGAATCAGATCTCCTCTATCTCCACCGGAGTTTCTTCGCCCGTGCCGTAACCGATCACCCCAAAGATCCACTTGGGAGTCCGTATGGAACTTCGGTTATCGCTGCGTACCGCAGCGCAGGCTCCCTTGTAGCCTTGATGCGGAATCTCCATACGCAACTCAAGGATCCCAGTGAACGGATGTGGTTCCTGTGGACCCACATGTTTTCGTGTGCTGTAAGTACCCTTGATGGTCATTGCCCAGCCCTGTGATAGGGGGAGTACTGACAAGTCGGTGAAATTACTTTTGTGATGCGAATCAGATCGTGCTGGGTTCTGTCGTTACCCGATGTCCGTCGATGAGTTTGGCACCCTCTGCACTCGTCCAGTTGGATTCCGCCTGTGAACTGTTCTCCAAGACGGCACGAGGATTTCGTGCTCAACCGGTATTGGTAAGACTATACCTCCGTTATGTATCGCATTTGCCTGCTCACCTACCGTGCAGGACATCATGATTACGTTGCAAAAGAAGGCTCACATCAGCTTGAACGAATTCCGAAGGGGGAAAATCTCGCCCCTTACACGGCAGTTGTCGAACCATTCTGAACCAGGGTCGCCATTCGACGAAGACGACGAACTCTCAACGCTCGGCGGACGGACGCGGCTTGTCGCCAAGAAAGACTCGATGTCACCACAGTCATCGCCCACGGTGATCGACCGCTCCCCTACATCCTCGAATCCAGTAGTACCCCTACCGCTCGCAGCTGGGAGCAATCACGTCCATCCCAATGTTGTGGACTACCTGAAAACGTTCCATCATGCCGGCTCTCATACCAACGGGTCAACGTATTCGGATGCATCCGCTTTCAACACACCCGTACGAGAACAGTATGAAACGTCTGGATACAATGACGGCTCAGCACAAATACAACCCATGGAGTTGGTGCCCGGGCAGTTCCCCAATTATTTCCCCGTGTACGACTATGGGATGGTTTCCGAGAACGGATATCCGCCTGTGAACGGCCACATGTCCGCTACCCGACGCGAGTCCCCAGAAGCCAACACGATGCAAAACACATGGCAAGATTTTGTCAGTGGGTTGAGCCTGGGTCACAACTGATGTTTGCTGTGCTGTTGATGTGGACATGTCTTGTCTGTAATGCAGTGCTGTATTGGGAGGTACCCCGGCTCAGGCGTATGACAGTTCTCGATGTATATCTAATTATTTTTCAGCCTCACTCGTACTCGCTCTCGACTACTGTACCTTAGCTTTTTCTTGACGCATTCTGTCCTTGTCCTCACTCCATCCTCGTTGTGTCCAAACAAGGTTAAATAAGTACACGGCGTGACAGACAATGCTTGGGGACCTCGTGCAAGTCGCGCTCATCTTTGTCGCTTCATCCGCATTCCTCATGGCGATCTGTGGCTCTTCTTCCAAGACTGGCTTTGGTCGCCGTCCTGTAAGACAAATATCCTTCATTCTGGAGCGTGGCATCAGGCCAGCGTGCTCACCGCTGACGCGTGTTTCCAGATACAAAGGAAGGTTGTCGTCTGCGGAGACGGTGCTTGCGGTACGTACCCATGCCTCGCCCTTCCTCCCGATAGCTCAGCACGGGCTCATTCATAGGCAAAACATCACTGCTCAACGTTTTCACCCGAGGCTTCTTTACCCAAGTATAGTGAGTGCGCAACTCGGCCTTGGCCTCCACACGCCAAACCCAAACGCACAGCGAGCCGACCGTGTTTGAGAACTATGTGCACGACATCTACATCGACGACCAGCTCGTGGAGCTGAGTTTGTGGGACACGGCGGGTAAGCGCTGACCCACGCATCCAGAGTCGTGGGTCGTAACTTCTGACGTGTCAAGAAATCCATAGGACAGGAAGAGTTTGATAGGCTGCGGTCGCTGAGCTATGCGGAGACGCACGTCGTTATGATATGTTTCTCCGTGCGTCCCTCTCTTGTGTACGAGAGGAAACGGGTTGATGTCATTTGGCAGGTGGATAATCCCACGTCGCTCGAGAACGTGGAAACAAAAGTAACGTTGTCTTTTCTTATATGCTCTCGCACGTTTTTCGAGATGTTGTCCACAGTGGATAGATGAGATTCTAGAGTTTTGTCCGGGCGTCAAGGTATTCGGCCATCTAGTTTTCGTTTGGTGAGAGTTGACCAAGTATCTCTCGTAGCTCGTTCTCGTTGGTTAGTCCTTTTCGGACCAGATGATGGTTTGGATGGCTCACTAGTGGAGCAACCTTGTAGCACTCAAGTGTGACCTTCGAGACGATCGGAACGTTCGAGATCGGCTCGCGCGTTATGGAATGCACTCGGTACAGTATGAAGAGGGTCTTGCGGTTGCACGAAGGATAAGAGCGTCGCGATACCTGGGTGCGGGCGTTTGATTTGTCCGTGCATAGACACTAACCCCATCTCGCATTAGAATGCAGTTCAAAACACAACCGGGGTGTCTCAGAGGTTTTCTACGAAGCTGCACGAGTATCGCTGAGCACGCGGGCCAAGGGGCCAACAGGTGGTTGTATAGTGATGTGACGTTGACCCACGGTCCCTACACGTTCCTTTGAAACTCTTTTGATAGCACGCTATGCATCTTAGGGATTTTTTCTAATTGCTCCTTTAACATTTACACGAGACGATGTCCTAGTCTTTATGCCGATGCATGTCTTTCGTCCCTTTTTCTACTTGTATTTCTTGACCAACACTCTTTATTCCTATCGCGCCGAGGAAAGAATGTCCATTACAGCAAATCAAAGAGCATGCAGTACGGTACATTTTAGCGAACAATATCATGTAAAGAATCAAAAGTAGCCTGTTCTGGTCGACTGGCAGACAAGGTTTCAGCACTTAATCTCTATCTCACACAAGGATAAACATACAGGGATCATGTTGACGCCCAGACCAGTCCCGTTTATCATCGGGGGAGCTTGAGTGGGGTATCTAGACGAGAATGATCCATGTCGGCATACAAACCAAGAAGCGAAGTCAAATACGAACCCGTTGCCTTGCGTGATCATCAAACGGGTCATGGGGTTGATGATGGGTTGTTCGGCTTCTTGTTCTTCCTTTGCCATCTCTTTCTTGGACCGTTCCCTGATCTCCTTTTCAAGCACAGCCAACTGAAATAAAAGATCGTGTGAATCAAACCGATTCCGCAGCCGTAGCAGCGGAGACAGAAAACGAACCCTCTCCCGCATCGTCCTCGAGACCTGGATCTTGTAGGGCATGTAAAAGTCGTTGAGACCGTGTTGCCATGAAAGTTCCTCCACGATGTCGGGTCGCAAGAGGTCGAAGCACATGTAGAGAACAGCCGCGAAGCACTCCTTGTTGCCAATGTCGACAAAGTAAGAAAGAAGGTCTTCTGTGACCTCGGTGGAGGCTGAGGTAGAGGCCGTGATAATCGCGTCCTTGTACAACTGGTCTTGCTTGGAGAGCGATATCGACTCTTCCCATCGCGAGTTTTTCTAATAGATTGTGTCAAACACCTCGATATGGGGTGCGAAAACGATCCTACCTTGTAGAGATGTGCAGCCAGCCGCCTGAACTCGAGAAGGTCGTGTTTCTCTAACCGTTGGGCAAGAGAAATGTTGTTGAAATTGTCAAAGCTGTCAATCGAGTCGCGTAGGGTCTTGTAATCCTCCTCTTCGATAAGCAAGTCATTGTATGCGTCGTTGACTGCCTCGATGTTCAGCTGCAAATATCGTCAGCTTGGCTTCGAGCGGTCATCCAGAGTTTCCGTATGCTCACGTGCTGAACGGCGATGAGATACGAGCGAATGAGAGGAATGTGGTCGATTTGGCGGAATGTGCGCACAACCCGAGAGTGATCTATACGGGGAATCATCACACTCAAGAGATCCGTCAATAAGGTGGGCTCCTCTTGTAGGTAGAAGGTGAGCGCTTTGTAGTAGCTGCAGCATGCAGAATATCAGCGGATGGATCAATAATCCAATGGTGCTTCGTACATCTCGACATTCGCGACACGGACAATGACGTCTTTGAACTGGTTGTGCTCCCAAGCATCGGCCGAACGTTCAATCATGGCAAGGGCAGCATTGTCCTGGTCGCGCAATCATTAAATGGGAACGCGAGATAGGCAAGGCAATCTCTCACAAATTCATCGTATTTTATGTAAAGGAAAACAAGTTCGGGCCAGAGATGCGCTTTCTCCGTCGCCCTGATAACCTGGTTGACAAATGAATGTATGCCTTTGTATGAAGGAGTATAATCCACCTTCGGAAGGTTGATCCGTGACACGAAGAGTTTGAGGTGCTCCATAACTAGGAACGGAATTAATCAGCATGTGGGGAGCTATACATGAGCCACGCATACGTTTTCCAGGTCTATATTTGCTGTACAGAGTAGAAAGTTCCGTAAAGATCCCCATCTACAAACGATAAATATATGACACCGGAATTAACCAAAGAACATACGTGAGCGCGCTCTAGGCTAAGGGCCGCCTCCAACAAAGCAAGAATTTCATCGAAATGACCGCGACGTTCGTAGGATTGGAGGAGGGTGGGCAACTCTTCCTATACCAAAAATCAATAAAGACTGGGAAAATTTTGTTCGAGCAATGGGCGAACCGCATGAACGACAATGTTCAAACCACAGATTTGAGCCTGCATTGCGAATCAGCGCACCTTCCTTATGCGACAGAAGTAAGCCCACCAAACGGAATTCTAATTTCTCGACACATGCGGCATGAACTTGCTTCCAGACTTGGGTGTTGCCAGCCTTGCGAGCGCTTTCGACGGCAGCCTGGTTCTCGCCCAAGTAAATTAGCGTGGTGGCCAAGCGAGCCCAGTTAGAAATGCTTGTGAAGAGTAATTTGGCAGCATGGTAGAGCTCGTCCTCAAAGCACTTCTCTCCGACCACTAAAACGTCTGCGACATTTGTCATGCTCAAGAAGTCCTCCATGTCATGCAGGCGATCAGTCTTAGCATATGCATATGCCAGCTCGGTATCAATTTGGGGTTCGCGAAGATGTCTGCGCGCCATTTGCAGGAAGCGGACTAGATCATCGTGCTTGCCAGCGCGGCTCGAAATCTCAATGACTTCAGCGAAGTTGGATGGGTCCTCAGCCTTGATATACGAGTCTAAAATGCAATCAGTCTCCCTTCTCTGATTGTTTGCGCGGAGCATACCAATAGCGTCCTTGATACGGAGCCCATCGAGCTGGGCTTTCGCAAGGCGACTCCACACTTCGGGCTTGTTGACCTTGTTGGCGTAGTCCAGGCCACGATCGATTGACACAATGTGCTCTACTAGCACGCTGATCGCCATGGCATGTTGGTCGTATTTCTTGTATATTGTCAATGCCTCTTCGTAAAGACCATGGTCGGTTGCAATCTTGGCAATCTCGGCAATGTCGTAGTTCTGGAGCTTGTTGATGTAACCCACAACCTTCCCCTTGTCCGCACGAATTGCTGTGAGCAGCAAGAGGTTCTGGAGATTGCGGTTGTCACTAAATGATGAGGGTTCAATGACGATTTTCTCCAGAAGCTCGATTAATTCAATGGGGAGGTCAGCCGAAAGGAAAGCTTTAACAGTCACCGAGACATCATCAGGATCAGTACACTCGGGTAGAGCAGTCGCAACGATCTAAGAGGGCCATAGATGTTGAGTGTATGTACCACACAAGGGATTCAAACTAACCTGATCGATGAGTGCTCTGCGATGCACGTTGTCGTGGATGAGAACTTGTGCCCAAAGCTCTGGCTGACGGCGCTTCACGAGATAGCGGGCCTGCTGTTTGAACATCGAATTCTCATTCGTGATAGCGATGAGCTCGTCATCACAGAAGCCCTTTGCATAGGCGATGTACGCCAAGTAGGGATCTCGGGCCTCGCAGAATTTACCAACAACCAGAGGTTCATACAACTGTACCAATCGTCAAGGGGAAAAAAAAACACGTAAGTGGCCAGAAAACGTACATTATTCTCCTTCAAGAAGGCTTCGGGATTGTTGTTGCTGTCAATGACGATCTTGGCCATCGCATTGTATACGGCGGGATCTTGGGAGCCCGTCTGCACACGGACCTCAAGCCAGGGCAGAATCAGCTTCAGTCTGTTCCGTTGCTCAACTTCATGCACGAGTTCGTCGATAGGGAAATTGCCCGTCACGGAAGCCAAGAGCCCTTTGATAATTGATTCGTCACAATCGACATCAAGCAATCCACCGACAACCTGGGGTGTCCTGACGGAGTTGACCCGCTGCACATAAACTTCAATAAACTTCGTGAGACCGTTCTGGTAAAGGTAGAGGACGAGGTCGTGGACAAAGTCGAAGCGATCGCAGACGATGATAAGGGGAAGTTGATCTTGAAGTTTTGCTTCTTTCAGGAAATTCTTGACCTTCTCTGGGCTGTAGTGATTGCTCTCTCGACAGATACGCTCAACTTCACGAATCTGCCCGGTCCGAGTAGCAGCCTGGATGTATTTGAAGTGAACCTCGGGATCTTCGCTTAGGTTCACAATTGATCCGAGGTAGTAGTACAGACCTTGGAGAAATGTCAGTCTCGAAAAAAATTTCACATAAAAAACACTCGCCTTCGAATGTTTTGAAAGACTCGAACATTTCAATCAGCTTTACGGGACCAAGGATATCGGAGTACTTGGTGGCAATCTGGATGACAACTTGGAGATTTTGCCGGATGTTTACCCTAAGCATCTCTTGCATGCATGCCATGGACTGCTCGGTGGTGAGACGACTGAAGTAGTTGACTAGCCACTCGGGTTGAAGGCCACCTGTGTGCACGATTGCGCGCTTGATGTCCGCCAGGTCCTCGTAGTGTTCGAGAGCCTGTTGACATCAGTATCCAGTACGTCTCTCGAGTGTACAATGATATACTCACTCTCTGCAAGAGACCGGCCTTCTCGCAAAGGTTGGCAATCCTAGGACGGTCATAATGTGAGAACATTTCATTGCCAAGGATGGCATCCGCAACCTGCGGCGCATGGACGAGATTCATCTCAAGGAGACGAGTCTGCAGATGGCCCTGCTCGGGTCGGTTCTCCTTCAAAGCATCAAGCAAGAAGGATGTCGCCGGCTGGATCATGTTCTGCGACATAAAGATGTCCACGACCTGCAACGTATGTGTTATATATCATCCGATAATCGCTCGAGATTCCCACTTACGCGCTCGATATCGACTAACGAACCAGCTTCGTCATTGACAAGCTGGGTGGCGAACTCAGCGCCCTTGTCAGGGTTCGTCCTCATGACATGCTGCAACAAGGCAACATAGTCTGGGCTATATCCAACCTTCTTTGAGTAAAGGACAATCTTATCCGTCTGGCCGGTCTCTGCAAAGCAGGCGATAACCTTGTTAGGGACATTTGCTCTGAGGTACACGCTCAAAGCCAGGGTCATGTCATGTAGCCGGACGATATCCCCAAGCTCTTCACTGCAGGTAAGCTGACAACGCAGTATTAGGAATAGTCAAATCTCAAGAGGAAAAGCTTGCCTTATTCTCTTTAAGCCACTTCTCGAAAAGCTGCTTGCGACCCTGCTGCAAGACGGGACGAGCGAGCTCCAATGACTCGAAATGGTTGAGTTCGCCCTTCTCCAACAAGATACCAAAATATTGGAGAATAGGAGACAAGCCACCTGGAGGGGCGGGTGCTTGCTTGAATGATTCAATCACTTGTGCCGTACGAAGAATTCCCTGGGGTGCAGAAGTCAGCCTAGAAACTCATCCATAATCGGGCGTGTGCATACCCGAGGGGAGTTGGCAGCTATCTTCGCTGCTTCACTGTATTGGCCGGCAGAAAATAGCTGCTGATACTGCTTGACATAAAGGTCATCCGCGCCAGGTAGATTGGCCCGGCTGGCAAGTTTGAATGCAAGTTCAGTATTGTTGAGCGTAGTGAGGATGTATGGAACGATTGTCTGTTCATCGACGCTCACTGATAGGACCTGGCCTTTCTTGTTTACGCCGATGATCCCGTGGGTGGCCTCATGTTCTGCAGTGACAAAGATCGTCTCGCCGGATATGCGATTCATGTAAACACATGCACCAGACTCCAGATCGTACAAGTGAATGAAACCATATTTGGTGACCAAAAAGATGATGCCGTGCTTTCCGGATACCTGCATGGCTACAGGAAAGTCATTGGTAGCTTCGGGAGGGAAATAGACATCCACTGCCTTTTTCACGAAAGGTGGATCCGGTGCGGTGTGATCAATCTCCACCACATGAAGCTACGGAACGGCTCCTAAGCAGGCATCAAGCTCCTTTAATGCATGTCGCATACCTTGGCGCCAGTAGCGGTGCGAACTGCAAATGCGAACAGCTTTGTCGTAGACTGGTGACCATCTAGCTTCAGTTCCGCAAATGAAGCAGCGTGTCCTTCGATGGGCTGGCTGACTCCTCGCTCTCGGCTATACAATTGCATCGCGCCTTTAACCTTGAACGCCGAAGGATTCGTGGAATTGCTGGAGATACCGATTAATACCAGCCACTTCTCGTCAGGGGTTGCACGGTAGTTGATGATCTGTGCCCCCACGAGCGTTGCATGCCGGTCGAAGACCTTCTGCGGAGGCGAAGTCGGATCCGTAATTGACCAATGATACACGGAGGTCTCTGTGACCATTCCTATCGTTGACTCGGATATCCATTTCCAGAACACGACGTCCTCGTTGTTGGCATGGGATTTGACCTTTTGTTTGGTCTCAATGTTGAAAATCTGCAATGTCCGGCCGGCTGCGGAGACTGTCAACGTCATGATGTGACGCCACGGGCTAAGGACACACCCTTTAGTGCGAGGATTTTCGTAGAAGGATGCATAATTGCGGAATCGGCGCTGATTGGCCTTCGGAGAACATTGTTTGCGTCGGCGAGGTCGATTATGACAACTTGATTCTGCTCGTTAACCTTTTCGCGAACGCAAATGAAGTGGTCGGATTCTAAGGTCAAGGTCTACGGAGCACTCAACCAACTATCCGTGAGTCCAGCCAGAAGCGGTTGCAACATACCTAGGAAACAGGGTGCAAGGCAAACGGATTGAACATGTTACTGAAGACTGAAGTTGGGTACGCGTACCTGGAAGGAGATTGAAGCTGGCTGAACACCCAAACTAGAGAGCTGCAGATGCTCGCAAAATGCGATGGGTTTTGATATGTCGGCCATGATCAGAAGGTCGTTAACAGCCGTACACAAATTTAGTGGACGTGGTTCGTTGAGACGAGCAACTTGGCCAAGTTACGACAGCAAGGGCACCAAAAGTTTACACTTGTTTGTCTCACGCTTCAGTATAGCCAAAAATCAATACGGAAACAAGAATAGCAGAAAACACAGAGACCCTGGTATTCTTATATTTCTACTCCTCAGCGAGAACTAACACTTCTTCCAAATCCTCCACCTCTAATGGGGAGACCGGCAGAGGTGGACTTCCATAATACAAACGCTGTGCCATGATCGCTGTTGATTTTGTGGCAGGCGGTCGGTAACACGTCGAGGATGCGTGTCGCCGTCACGACTCACCTGAGTCCACAGACAGTTGAAATATCGCACAGGCCTTGAATTGCGAGGAAGACCCCCGCAGGAAGAAGTACGCTGTCCTGGAATGGTGATGTCAATGGATACTGCTCGTAGATCAATCCATTGAACCGTCTGACTTGAAAGCGTCTCCGCCCATCCAACCGATCATTGTAGAGGCACGGAATCCATAGAGTGACTTGTGCTTGTAATTACTGTGCAGACAATGCACATGAGGCTTCATCGACCCACGATCAAAAGCACACAAACCTTATTAGCTGTGGGAGGGGTAATGTACTCTCCAAACCCAAAGCGAAGAACCCCAGTATAGAGATATAGAGTTCGGACTGCCCGAGTATTAAAAATACGATTGCCAAGCAGAGTCTGGAAAAGTCCGAGTTATTGAAAAGAAGAAGGATGCAATAGCTTCCTACATGACACCAGCGACACATTCGATGTATTGCGTGTATGACGACCATTGCCAGAAAGAAAATGGTCGTGGGGACGGCGCGCAGCTCTCCGAGCTCGCTTTCCGCCGATAACGAAGGCAAATGAACAATAACGCGAGCTGTTAATTGATGCCATCAGGGTCACACGATCTCGCTGTGCGTGCGCTCGATGAGGCGTACCTGCGCGATGATCATAAGAATAGACTGGAGCAGCAAGGCAAACTCGAAGTGAGCGCCCAGCCAGAAAAAACACCGAGCGATATTGGCAATCAGCCTGATGGTATGTTGTCGGCGTGTTGCGCAAGTGGCTGTTCAAGTGGGCTCACAGGATCGCACAAACGTCACGAGAAAAACCTGTGGAATCCCTGATAGGTGGAAGGTTAAGCGGGCATGAGTAATTGCGCCCATGCGAGATACGCAAAATACCTTACTTCTTTCTGACAATGAACACTGCTTGATCTGCGTAAACGAGAGGAGGACCGACGGCCATCCCAATGGACGAGACCACGTCGATCCATGAAGGAATCATTGACACAACTGGATCAAGACTATTCCAGTGGATGCGCTCAGGTGCACACCAGAAATTTCGGATACTCGATGGTGGTCAGCCTTAGTTATGACTAACAGTCAAGATGACACTGGAGCACGTGGTGATTAGGCCAGCACCACAGGGACTAGCAAGAGTCTCTGGAAACTTGAAAAAAAAAAAAAGACCACGACTGATTGACCATTCGTCACCAGGGTTTTCTCGTTGCCCACGTCTGGAGGCTCACGGGGCTGTGTGCAACGCCTGGGGAACGTAGCACTGTCGAATGGATCTGACTGCTGACTGGGCGAAATATTAATGAGCCCTGATCAAAAGTTTCCACACCCAGATGGAAACGCTCGTCCCACATCAAGTGGTCGATGAGTGTGGTTCCATCCGTACTTCAATGTTGGGCATCGAGTCTCATCTCGGCGTCAGAGCCAATCGGATTCGGTCAGCCCTCGCCTACAACTGGATAAAGTTTCATAACGCCTTGGTGTGCCTCGTGTCTCCGTCCCTCATCACCCCCGCATTGACGACAGATACAGGACTTGGGATCCCCGTCTCGCTGATGCTGAGGGCTCAGCGTACTCCAACCAGGTGTCGTCCTCTTCATATCGAATCTTCTCTGATTGAAAACGCGATTGTCACAGTCGCGGCCGGTGCGTGACATTCACCATCAAATATTGCGATTTATGGCTCCAACCACCCGAATGCCACGGGTCAATACGAGGTGCTTTCGTACAGCTGGGCAGCTCCACTGATGGCCCACGAACTCCATCCTTCCCAGGTCTGTGCATGAACTTTCAGAGACATTTCCTCTCCTTGAACATCATCATTCGCAGTGCTATGCAAGCAATTTTTGCCTTTCCTCATTGCGGGTGGAAATACCCCTCTCTGAGGCATGGATCCCAGCATACTTGCAACCTCGCTTAGCTCTCCGCGGCCAACTTCCTCCCCTTTGCCTGCAAGGTGGCGTGACGGCCATAGTTTTGATCCCTTCCCTGCTATCGCAGCCATCCATGACCGCACTTCCTGCATGCTGCAATGCAATGAAGACTAGAAGCGACGACATCAACGTGATGCTACGGCTGCAAGAAAAATGTGCAGACACCGGTAAGCAGCATCCCATCTGGATGCCTTGTTGTCATCTCGTCGTCGAACTGCTTCCTATCCCACATAAAGAATTTGCGATTGCGAACACGTATGCACGTTGGTTCCCCTATGGCTTGGCGGAGATTTCCCGAAGACCATTCCGTGATGCTCTGCGGTGCAGCGGAGCTCGTCAGTAGGATTCGTGGCCAACATAGGAAATACAGGTGGGTGGTGCATGTCCACTTTGCTCGAATCGTGCAATGGAATTAGGTGCGGGCGTCTTGATCGAGTCACACGTTGCATAATTTCTGGAATGTGCCAAACTCCCCCTCTTCAATAATTTTAGCGTCGAGTGTATCGTAAAGCGCCGGTAGCCCCGGTGCGTAAGCATACAAATCAGGCTTTCCAGCACCCAAGACTGACACGAACATGTTCCCCGCGATGGCTGTGGTTGACAAAGAGTCTAGCCCTCGACCCATGCAAATTGGATGCTCCAACGTTTGTTCTTTGACCCTCCCACGCAGTATGGAACACTCTTTTGGTGGACGCCACTAGATATCGGGAATTCGATATAGACATTTGAAAATTGCAGAGGTTGCTTTCCATACTGGCTGGTTCGAAAAGACCATGGCGACGAGTCACAGGATCTGGCCAAGAAAGATGACGACGAGATACTTCTAGGGATGATACTATCTGTGATAATGAGTTCATGTACGTTGAGCTGGGTGGATGCGGATGTAATTCTAGTTTTACTATTTTTGGGGAGACGGCCTCGTTGCGCCTTGCGTCTTCTTGAGCTGAACCTTTTAAAACGTTCGAGTCGGCCATTCGGAGTAGACTACATCGTGTAGCACACTGCCGCCCACGTCCAGCAGCGTTGTCCAACTCACTCCAGTTCTCTCCCTGTCATTCCTGTCCACCCGTTTCATATTCTTGACATTTCGTTTCGTTCCCCGCCATCATGTCTCGGTCTCTTAGCGAGCTCTCTCTCGACCATCAATACTCGTCACCCCAGGACGCTGACAGCTTCGAGCAGTACTATGACACCTATTCCACCCTCGTCCCTCCCACAGGCGCTGGTCCCGTCCCTGATTTCTATACTTCCGAAAATCTGTATTTGTGGCAGGACACGGACGGCATCTATCATTGGGCTGACGCGTCTGTCGCGCGGTCCGATAGCTGTATGGGGTATTCCTCCACGTCGTACTATCCTTCCCCACTTTCATCGGAGGTGATTCAACCGGTATGTTCCTATCCCCGGATTTTGCCACTCGCACTCACACTGTTCCGACTAGTCCGACTACTCCGGTTACAGACTCGGTGATCTCGAGGAGCCTCCGCAGCATGCAACTTGCCAGGAAAACTCGTATATCTTCCACTTGGCGCAGCAGTTCAGAAATGGCTCGGCCCGTCCACAGGCCCAGGACCACAGGTCCAGCATCGCACGTGCGAGCGACAACTTCCTCGCACAAGGCTCGTCTATTTTCAGCGATGGGTACTCATCTCTGAGACGTGGAGGCGCTGTGGATTACCGTTCGTCCTTCACACATCAGACCACCCCCCAGCGTGACTCCCGCCCACCATCGAGAAAACGGTCTAGGGAAACTCTAGACGAAGGGAATTACCGTGTTAAGGTTAGTTCGCCGGCGCCAATCTTAAATTACAAACTTTTGATATCCCGACCCCTCAATCTTAGGAAGAAGATGATAACGCCCATTCATCTTCTTTGCCCACGGCGAATGACGCATGTCGTCTTACCCAACCGCACACGATGGTGCCATCGCAAACCCTGCCTGCGTTCCCTGTCCGAATCCCACACCTTGGTGATACTACCACTTTTTTGAGTGCCGATTCCCACACTCGCGAACATGAATCACGCTTACGTCTGGAAGAGCGTTGTATGATTTCAGTGCCGAAACACATGAGCAATAAAAGAATTCATCGTTCAACCGAGGAGCTTGTTCGACAAGAAAGTACTATTTTGTCCATGCCTCCTACAACGTGGACCATCCCTGACGATCAAATCATGAAAGGGACGAAGAAGCCTGGTGAACAGAAGAAGCAGGCTTTAGCCTGTCTATTCTGCCGAGAACGGAAAATCGCTTGCGGTAGGCCCCCTGCTCACAGCCCTGATCAAACTTGCAAGTAAGAGCATTTGATTTCACTTGGAAATCCGAATGCTGAATTGCTGTTAGTCAATGCGCACGCCGTCGGATCAAGTGCGAATATCCAACTGAATCGCGTCGTGGCCAGCACAAGCGCCGCCGTAAGCCACTGGAAGGCGAACCCGCTGGCCAATCCGCCGTCCGTGCGAACTCGACGTCAAGTGTAGCATCAGCAACGACTGGCTCTTCTACGACATTAACGACCACCACGCCACCTGCATAAATACACCGCAAGAAAGATATCCTCAAAGAACAGATTACCAAGCAATGCATCGCATACGTTCAGAATTATAGCGGCCCGCATCACATCGCCTTCCTTTGCACGCCAACAGCCCTGTCAAAAATAGTGGAAAGACCCGCCTATATATTGCAATAAATCGCTCAACTTGACTATTTAATTTCCAGCGGTTTCTGGCTCAAGCCCTTCTCTAACGCCAGGTTCCATGTGAATAGATGGTGTTTACTTATGACATACAAGTATTTTTTCACCATGCATATCCCGGGCTTTCATGTCATTGTTCGGTACATGATTAGGATAGATAGCTTCTTTATAGTTCACATTATATGTTGGACTGGAGCTTTCCATGGTAGGTTTATAGCAGGCGGATTAGGCTACTCTCCGGGCCCACCTGTCAGATATGGGACGTTTGGGGGTTCGAAGTAGTAACGTATTCGACACGCGGGCACCACTTGGCCAGTGCTCAAGCCACTGATATCAGTATTTCCATGGACTAAAACTGTAGGCAGGGAAATAATGACGGGTGTAGGTCGTCATATAGACATGCTTCCTCGCCCAAGAGATGCATCCTAAAGCCGACTAATGGCAACAGAATGTTAGGTGGAACAGAAACTGTCAATCACCGGCACCTTTCATTCGACGCAGCAAGTCGATCAATCTAAAACACGCTTGGCACCCAACCAAGGATAGAAAAACGGGCAGAAACCTTGTTTGTGGATGCTTACCCACGGACGGTGTATGTAGGACCCCATAGCCAGGGACGAAACCATATGTTTTCATCAAACGTGGGATAAATTACGGTGCGTCATGGCATCTGGCGAGACCCACGGATGGCGGTCCATGTCACCATACTGAGTGCATGTACGTCGACCCTGGAAACGACCCGGATATGCTCTTGGTCTTCACAGCCAGAGGGCAAACGCCGAGAGTACCCTCCGCGATAACCCTTGCGACGACCAAGTCCACTTCCTTGATCGATCGATCAATTAAAGGGGGTGATACATCCCATGAGGGGGGACATGAGGTGTAAAGTTTTGCTTGGCCCAGACCTTTTGGCTCTGATCGAGCAAGCATATTACCTGGCAGGAGGCACGGGTAGTGCCGGGACTTCCGCGGCGACAACTCCCATCTTAGGAAAGAACGATGGTCAATGAATGGTAACACGTTTGTCAGCCTTTGAATCGGATCTTGGTCGACTGCTGCGAAGGAATATGCTCATCTCAGATTCAGAGCTGAGAGTGGCGGATAAGATCGATGCCCCTTCTTGACAGAATGGAACTGTGATGCGTATCGACGCGAGGCCGCCGTTCGTAGCACAATGTTGAGTACGTGGAAATAAAGGATCCATCACGCACGGCACGCACAGCACTACTGGCTTCAAAGTTTAGCAGAAGCTGATTGTGTTCAATGACCAAGGTGTCCACCCGTGGTGGAGTGTGTGGGTCGATGCCAGGGTTCTTGGCCCCACGCTTTGTAATCTCTCCCCCCCGACTGTCACGTCGCACTATCTGACAGGCCTCGTGCACGCATACCGACCTGTTCTGGTGGAGTTCTTCATCAGAAAGATCAGTAGAACACGTTCGAGCCGCGGTATATCCAACAATAGATTAAGGCACCAAAGCTCATTGACACAAAAGTAGGATGCAGAAAAAAAAGGTAGCCACGAGTTCACATGTGCTTCGGCATGTCTAGAGCACTCACAACCACGCTTCACCGGCCGTTGATGGTGGCGGTGGAGTCTCTCCGAAAATGTGAGGGGCTTGCAGCTTGTGCATGCTGCGATGATGGTGTGGAATTGGGGTGCTCTGGAATCTTCTCGATTTCTTTCTTCGCCACTTGCCATGCCTCAAGGTTCTGTAGGAATGACTGAGATCGTACCATCATATTTCGAAGCGTGGGGTCCTACCTTCTTGCACCAATCTCTGTGACTTCTAGCCATGCTGATTGCCATCTCGCGAAGGTCCGCAACCTTCTGGCGTTGGAAACGATCGAGATCCGCCTGGATCGTCGAGCTGGAATACTTCAGGTCTTGCGCCGTCAAATGAAGTGCATCCTCAAGCTTCGAGCCACAGTAGCGCCGTTAAAAGATGACCGTCAAGCTATCTCATGAACTTACTTGCGAGATAGTTTCACGAGTCTTGCCAATCGCGTTACGCCTTGCTGTTTCCGGGTCGACGTCCATCATTCCGTGCAATGTATAGCTGAGTGCATTCAGGAAACCCATTCCAGGTGCACGCCTCTTGTAAGGGCTTGGGCCAGGGTGAGGAGGGAGGTATACCGATTCAGGCTCGTCGGGGTTTTCGCTCGATTGACCTTCTGATTGTGGATTTGTTATGCCATTGACGCGGCCGCGTGAAAGGGCCTCCTCAAGTCTCTTTGCCTCCCTCTCACTCTTCTCGTACTCCTCTAACATTTCACGTTTATTCTCTAAAGCATCCTGTGTCATCTCGTATTGCACGTGTTTCTGATGCCGATACGCAAGAAGCTTTTTGATGATAGTGGCGAACTGCGTGTATTCATGCAAGGGTTCAGAGAAGTTTTGCTCGAGCTCTTGGAGCTGTGATGATGTCAGTAACGAAATAATGAGACAGGTGAAGAGCGACGGGATGTACACACCAATCTTGTTGTGGACATGTATGACGTATCGACGGCTTGACCCGCTTTCTCCATTGCGGTGGCAAGAGCGCCGCTTTCATTCAAACTGAAGCCGTTCAGGGCGGCACCAAGCTCTGAATAGTCCTGCGCAGTCTCTGCGTCATATACACATAGACTATTGAGTAAACGCGTGAGGTTTATAGAAACGTCATACCTGACCACCGCTTGAGAGTCCGGCGTGTTACCTTTTCCATCGGACCATTGAGGTGGTTTGCAAACTTGTTCGTGAAGACCTCTGAATCTATGAAACGTTGGTCTGGGTTCCGCAAGGGGTGCGTTGCGGTCGGATTAGGGAGTACCGCATAGGCAGGGGACGCGTTCTGATCTGTGGGGTTGTGTGACGGAGCCTTTAGAATATTCTTTGGGAGCGACGACAGCGGTGACGAATTGAGCACTTCAGTCTACAGCACATTCAAGAATTGCATGGCACACAACGAGGGCTTGACGCACCCACGAAACTTCGCCTTCCAAGAATCGATGGAATACGTGCTCATTAGACAAGATTGGATGACGAGCGATGCGGGTTAAGAATGTTTGCAGCATGCGCTTGCGTCGGGCAATCATTGCGGTATCCTCTTTTGCCTTTGCCTGTTTGGTAGCATAGTCTCCGATGGTCTGCTTGGAGGGGATTGGGGGAATGATGAGAGTTGGGTACAGCTTCACAAGGTTCAGACGTAGAGACTCGAACTCAGAATACCGATGCCTCGCTTCCGCGGTCTGTTGCATGTGAGATCGTGTCGAACACTCAATCGAGACACTCACCCCAGCATGGATCACGTATGTGATATAGGGTGTATTGGAGTTGAGGGTCGTCTTCTGCGCATCGGTTATCTTATCACGTACATTCGTTAGGAAACGGCTGGTCGAGACGAATATAAATGAGGTGCGCACCAGGATCTCTGCGTCCTCTCCAGAGTGTAGCCACCTATCTCTGTAACAGCAGAAGTCGCTCTTGTACGCTTGGTGAGGTGGGCGTTGCGTCCCGGAAGAGGGGAACACTTTCTGCGGGGATTGGAGACGAGTAGTATTGGGTGGCGGCGAGGAGGGCGCCGATATGTTCACTTTGGATGTTGACGACGTCTCTGACGAGACACGGTCAATGTCGTTTTCGAAAGGGTTGTCGTCCTCAAACGTGTCCATCGCTGCGTGCCGCAGCGAACGTCGGCCGAGCTTGTACCGGTCTGTGTGAGTGTGTTCAAGGTTGTGGGTAAGACGGTGAGTCCAGCGCGGGACCTGGCGAGGATATGACCCGGCACCGTCGACAAGTAGCTGCTGCGTACGCTGGGCTTGCTATATTTGGTTTTATGTACACAATAGATTAACTACCCAAGTGCGCGGAAACCACCCTCTAGCAAAGGGGTAGAGTCATCCACAGTCTCCCCTACCTCCTGCATCGCGTCCTCAAAACCTTTACCTAGCAATGATGCAAAAAGCTCGTCAACCTGCTCGTCGTGCCAACTTCCCTGCACCGGCACCGGCACCGGCACCATGAAGTTCTGTATCTTCTCATGAACCTCATACCTGACAACAACGTGAGCCGAAGAGCAATCGCACTATCGTGTAACAAACCGGAGCTTCCGGCCCTTGCTAGCCTTCGTATCCACCTTCTTCTTTGCCTTTTTCTCCTTTTGCACTTGTATCCAATCGTCATTCCCGCCCGTTCCGTTCCCTCTCGCGTCAATAATGTCACGCAGCAACTGGTGGTAAAAATCGGTATCGTCAAACACCCTAGCGTCTTCCTTTTCACTGGTCCCGTGTTCGTCCATCCTGTCGGCCCCTAGTCTGCTTCCTTTACCACGGTAGATTCTTGTTCGAGCAAGGACTTTGCTGTGGTCCACGAGCGTTTCGTCGATCAGCTGTGGCGCCGATTTGATGTGCTGAGTCGTTTTCGAAAATGCATTGCGGTTCGATGGGAGGAGAACCGACGGTGCAACGGCCTGGATTTTGGATGACCACTTGTTGAGCGTTTGCACGAGGTACGGGTGGTAACTGCCGTGTGTGTAAGGTTTTTTCCAGTAGTAGATACGTGAGTACGGACATGGACTCAAGGTCTGATGCAGTATGACTTGCTTGGCGTAACTCTTCGATACAATCAGCCTCTGAAACATCAGTTTCATCAGTTCTCCGACGTTTTCGGGGAGGAAGTTCAATAGCTTCGTTTACTGATAGCAGACGCTAAATTTGTGTCAGCGGGCATCATCTTTATGGGAAGGGACCCACCTCTTGAAAATCGTATATCTCGTCTGAGAGCAACCGTGCTTCCTCCAACATTTTTAGGAGTGCAGTGTGCACTTGCTGACTGGCAGTGTCTCGCAACGACTGTTCACTCGTGAGACGACTTCAAGATGGGGAAAATGGATAACTACTTGCAGGAGGAAGGCGGTTTCCAGCCGTGACGGATTTTTGCAGGCGAATGCGGGCATCAAGAAGTGAGTCCCAGAGTGTCTAGACGCAAGGTATAGATTAAAAACATTACGCCCGAGGAAATTGACTTGCAATCTGTCTCGAAATAGCACCACCCTTTTTGCGGTCTTCTTCTCGGATTTTTCGGAGACTCGAGGACAAGTCGTTTTGTTTGGGCCCACTGGGATGCTTCGCCGGCGCATCGTTGAGGGTTTCTGTGCCCATTTTGCGATTTGTTCCAGTCTCGCGGTTAAAGGCACGTGTCTCCTGGAGCACCTCTGAAGCATCGCCGCCCGACCCTACATCCTCACTTGTGGACTCGCACTCACTGCCATCATCGGACTGGTCGAGCATGAGTTTTCGTGAGGTTTTGGCACCTTCATATTTGAGATCTGAGACATTCTCATGGTGCTTGCGCAGGGATGAAGGACTGGTTTACTGATTTCACATTGTGATTCGTGTGCAGTGTCATATTGACGTACCCAACATCGAAGTAATGTGCTCGGGCTGTGTTATTGTCTGCTACGGTGTCGACATCAGGACCGGGATCGATACCCGTGACCTGGACGTCTTCGGGGTCAAAGTCTACGCAAGTTAGCTAAGAGTTGAAGAAAGTGGCGCATTGACTTGCCCAGTGGAGCGACATTTTCGAGCTGGGTAATCTGCTGGGCAAGTGACAGACCTAGAGCGGTTCGTAAGGTGCTCACTGCGGTGGACGACGGGCGGGGAACTTACGTTGCATTTTGCACTGGCTGAACACGCTGCATTTCTGAGTGTTTCGCATCGGCACCTGTGCAGTTTACATAATTGTTACTAGTAGAAGCGAAATTACACAAAATTTCTTCTTCCCTTCACCATCACCGTCCCCAGCAACAGAGACCAAGTGGCCTGCAGCCACTGCCAAACCCCACCTGCACACCAGACAAACTCCAATCTGGATTCGAAACCATCTCGATGTTTTTTACTGTCAAAGAATGCACAGAGATCGTGTTTCAAGTGAGTGTCCAAATTTTTTGTATGAGCTCATTTTGGAAGTGTCCGGCTTTGCTTCCACCTCTCCAACGCCATCAGGCTTTTATCTGTCACGCGACAGCTCCCATCGCATGTACCTTGTGTCACTGATTTTTTTTTTACATGTAATATGATAGCCTGTATCTTGGCTAGCCGCTACTCCTTTCCCGTCCCACTTCTGTGATTCACCTAGAGGGTCTTCGACCACTCTCATAAATTTACTTTGACGTCTTCCCCTGTCCCCCCATACGTACGCTCGCATACTCACCCCATACCTGCGCAGGTTATCCAAAAAATTCCCCCTCAGTGATGCCACGTTCCCCAAATCATATCGTCGCCGCCGCCGTAAACCCTCTCTCGCCAGACGACGACGAAGACAACGACATATGTCCTGTGTGCGATGGCGATTGCACCTGCAACAACAGACCTTGCTCCCCCTTCCCTCCAAGTGTAAGCCATGGAAATCCGCGCTTTGTAGCTACACCGACCGCATCAACGGTTTCTTCCCCGCGCGCTCTCGGTGTACAGCCACTCAAAATCAAACTTATTGTTCCCCCCAGTATTCAAAACAAGTCGCGCGTTGTAGGTTCCGCCCCAAAGAAATCTCGCGTGGAAAGTTCTTCCACAGCATCCCGCGAAGTTGCGGGAGGCAGTGCCACAACATCCCATCTTGCCGGTTCCTCTTCCACCGCTGGCCATGGTCAGCACGATTCATCGGATACCATAGGGTCAAGGCGCAAGAGCCGTCCTTCCAAGGCGGCTACGATTGCGCGCGACGGGACCACAAATCCGGCCAACCGGCAAATTCGTGGCAACGAGGCCAGCACGTTGCCACAATCACAATCTCATCTGACATCCCGCACTTGTACTCAGCGATCGATCATATCACGGGCTACACGCCCCCAAATCGAGACCTCAAAATCAAATTCGGTTGCCTCAAGGCAATCCTCAAAATCCCAAGCCAAAGGCACGAACGGAAAGAGATCGGCTTCCTCGAAGAAGAAGCGGGACTCTCACAGCGACCTTACCGATTCTGACCTTGAGCCAAGCCTCGATACGTCCCGTGACGATGATGGCGATGACGTGTCTTTGGGACGCTTCCCTACCTTTGTCTCGGCCGATGGACTGACATCGGAGGCGTCTGACTCCTCCGACTCTGACTCCGAGTCTGATACGTCCGGTTTCGGCTCCGACTCCTCATTAGCACTGGAGGAGGAAAACTATATCATCGCAGAACAAAAACGTCACGAAAAGGCCCGCATTCGTCGCGAGTTGCTAGGAGACGAGGTTCCCAAGCACAAGGATTCCAACAATAGCTGGGTCATACGTCCTCGAAAGAGAAGTGTTGGGCTTAGTGATGTGGACATGGAGGGGGACAGCGATGATGCCACGGAAGAAGAGGAGGACGAGGAAACGGAGGAGGACGAGGAAGATGATGAAACGGATGGTCGGGCGTCAAGGAGATATACAGGTCTCGCCACTGGGTGGTCAGATGATGAAGAATCCAGCTTTGACGCCGATCTATTCTTCGCAAATCTCACGGATGCGTTGTCTGACGATGGCTCATCAGAGACGGATGATGGTCACCTTCACGATTCTGCTACCGATCCTTTAGCCAACAGCGTCACCAGCTTACGGAGTGTGGACTTTGAAGTTACAGAAGCATGGGACGGACAGGTCGTTTTCACAAATGGTTCCAACGACGGTCGTAGTGTCCTCGATCTCGCATTCGAGGCTAACGCGGCGCAATTACTCGCGTCGGATAGCGCGTCAATCAGCCATGAAAGTGACGTTGAAATGCATATCAGTGACAGCCCAGAGGGTGACTTCGATGACGGGGACTCTGAGCTCGGTGAAAGCGACGGGGACACGACGGAGGAGGAGCTTGTCGATGAGCAGGGACTTCCTACCTCCCGTGCGATGAGGCTCTTCCGGTGGCCGAGCAGCGTCTCATCTATCAACCCCATGTCAACGGTCAGCCCTAATGTCTCGCCTGCACCGTTCTCTAGGCGCCATCCGTCGTCCGCCGTGACAGAATCGCCCTGTCCTGCTGATATCCTGGCCGGTATAACGTTCTGGGAGGACGCGGATCAATCGCAACAAGATATTGCGGATGGCAGCTTTAAGGAAAGCCCTCGTCCTATTACCAGAGCAGGGATGCCTATCATGGGCCAGTTTAGTTTGGAAGGCAACACACCACAGAAGGCCACCGTCCTTACCGGCACGAACAAGGATGTGCCGTCCCCATACCCTCGCCTCGGCCACCGGCGGAGAAGGTTTTCCAGCAGTGCTGGAAGCTTCAGTAGCGTAAGTGTCTCACGTTAGGTCGTGTCTCCCGGTCTTACATGTAATCACGTAGATGGATCTCCGCGGCCGCACGGCAAGGTTGTCTATCTATTCTTCGTTGCCTCCGCCCTCAGATGGGCTGTCGTCCGAAGCGCCGCCAGACACTGGGCTTGGTGAACCCATTAAACTAGATGACGTCCTTGACTCTACGTTCCTCGACTCCGAGCCCGAGTCCCAGATGCAAACTATCTCTGACAGTGAAGGCGAGCAGAGACTGACCCAGAGCTTGAGTCGCTGGGACCGTGTGCCTGTCGGCGCTTTTCGTCTTACCAGAGAATGCGTGGCGTCTACTACACACGATGCTCCTACTTCACCAGGGTGGTCCTCAGAACCCGCCAAATCTTCCGTCCGCGACGTGGATTCGTACGGAAACGCACTGAAAAATAGCCCCTTGCACGCGATGCTCTGGCATGACAAGAATGCTGTCAAAGAGAAGCCACACAAGTCGGGAGGAATAACTATTTCGCCCGTGTTGCTCCCTGTCCGCGACGATGTACGCACACCTGCCCATATTCCGTATCATTATGATCTCCATTCCAACCACCGCCAACAACAACAACAACACACACCTTACAAAACGCGAAAAGAGTCACGCAGAGAGATGAAGGTGTTGAAGCGTAAGACTCGTGCACCTCTCCACAAGCACTATGATCAGCACCAACGACACTACCGTCGAAATCACCACCCGAACATGAAATCTCGTGGCAATGCGTCGGTGCAACGCACGTTTTTCAGTTCACCTACATCCGCTTCGGCGTTGAACGTATGAATTCGCTCCCAAGTTGTATTTTTTTGCCCCCACACGATCGATCCCACTCCAGTTCTACCCTCTAATAGCATTTTCACATTCTGCTTTGTATTTCCGGGTATCACTATATATCCGTGCGTGGTTCGGGTACATTCTAAGTTGGAGCCCAAAAATATTTTGATTCTCTCTGATGTACACTAGGGCCGCTGTACCATGTTTTTAACGTGCATCTGACCTAGTTATACTGTTGTATTGTTGACCAATAGGCTTGAAGGGTTTATGTTCCAGAAATTCGAACGTAGATTGTGATCTGGGAATCACGAACACGTGACGCGAGACTCGTTGCGATCCGCGACTTCGCCCCATTCTTTGAACTTTCTTTTATCCTGAACGTCCAAGTTGCTCCAGTTCTGATGGAAAGCCCCGATGTCGTGGATACGTCTGATGTCGACGAGCGCGAACTCTCTGCTCTCTCTCAAGATGCTGATTGCTGGGTCGAGTCGGTCGCGACACCAATCAAGAGCGTGTCCCCAGGCATTCTCGCGTCCACACAAAGTATTATCGTACAGGAAGGACAAAATTACTGCCTAGACAATTTGGCGTTGACAGCACGCCACGGCAGGTTCAGTGACGGTGAAGCAG
Organism: Sutorius aff. eximius; assembly: GCA_038088915.1. Classification (NCBI taxonomy): domain Eukaryota; kingdom Fungi; phylum Basidiomycota; class Agaricomycetes; order Boletales; family Boletaceae; genus Sutorius; species Sutorius aff. eximius. The sequence goes on from JBBPJV010000010.1 coordinate 42,241, forward strand.
ACAATCCGTCGCCCCAGAAACGTGTCAAGGTATGATAAGTTTCGCCGTACCCATTATGACATTGATATTCTCTCGAAGACCGCTCACAATGTGGACTCACTCACACTTGATTCCGCTCACTTCATTGCTGCTGAAGGCTCTTTGTCAAGTGACGGTGCTTCAAGGGAGGCTCTCATGGAGCTGATTGCCCCCACAACTTCGCAACACGACTTAAGATACACGCTCATGGGCGAGGATGAAGAACGGCCACCAATGTCGTTGCCACCTCGTGATGTTTCGCCTCGCTCTGTTTGGCACTCCCTCTTCTCTTCCCCAAACCATCCCTCAGCGGAGCATGATTTCCCTGACACCACCAGCCGGGTTCGGCTGCAGAGAGTGGAGCCGCCTTCGATGTCGCGATCACTTTCACATCCCCCCTCGCGTTCACCTTCCAGCTCAACCGATCATTACACCCTATTTTCGTCACCTCACCGCCGTGCTACGACCCCTTCTCAAACGTCCTCACAATGTTCACATGATCAATCGAGCTGTGGTGGAAGACAGCAGCGGCACTCGGTGGCTCCGTCCCCTTTAACACCCGTTTCATCTCCGGCTGGCCTTGTGCAGATACCTTCACAATCGCCAGATCCACTTCAGCTTCTCTCGCCTCGACGGCCTAAGGCCTCAAGCTTCCCTGCACCACGATCTAATGCACCACTGGCCATCCCTAACCCTGCCCGTTCACCTCCTGTAGACATCCCAGAGGATTCGCAGCGACTAGGTCGCTATGCGTTGCGTCGTCGAGAAGCTTGGCAGTTGAATCCATACGCCTATGAAAAGTTGTTGTACAAACAGCAGCTAAAGTGCCTCCCTGACGCGATCGTTAAATTTCGAAGTCCTCACCGTCGCTTCAACTCTGGTGAGGTAGCCGAAGGTGCCACACGAGAGGAATTCGCATTTTCCCTTGATAATCCGGACGAGGATGGGGACTACGTGGACATAGAGGATGAAAGAGGCAGGAGAAGGAGAAAGAGGGCACAGGTATCTGACGAAAACAATGGGTCAACAGAAGAGCAGGGTTGGTTGCCTGCGGCCTTAAAGGAGCTACTAAGCAGTGATGAGGATGACGATGAGATCCGCAAGCTAGCAAAGAAGGCACGCAGGGAGCGGGAGAAAATAGAGGCATTGGTCAGAGCTGAAGCTAGGAGAGCTGCCGCAGAGGCTAACCAAGTAGAGGTCAAGAAAGCGGCGAAGAGGAAACGCAGACCTTTTCCGTTTCATAAGGACGCAGAAGATGTATCCACAGGTTTTGCTGAACGCGTTCCTTCACATGTAAGTCCTCGCATGCAATAGTGCACGGCCTGCTTGACGTCGGGTCATTGTCGAGTAGGAACCGTCGCCCTCTCCATCCCGGTCCTCCCGAGCGCACTTCGAACGCGCGGCGGCTTCATTCCCCCCAACTCCCACAAGATCGTCTTCTGGACCACGCGTGCTGTCTCGGACGCCTTCCCTCTCCCAAACCCTTAGTTCGAAAGCCCTCGGATCGCTTGATTTCAGCGTTTATATGCAACAAGAAGAGTCGTACCAATTTGATGATAATGACCCGCTCTTCCCGCGTAATGTCTCACCGGTCGATCACTCTGTTACTTTTTCCGCCCCACCATGTCCCTCTGAACCGCCAACGACATCCGGTGCGAGTGTTCTGCGCTCGAATACGTCTGGCATAGCTTCGGATTCGGACCATTTCCCCACGTTCGAGATGGGTTCCAAGGACAGGAAACGACTTCGTGCGCTGAAGCGTATGATGCCAGCTGCCATGATTGCGCGACAACTCGGGACTAGCAAGACTGCGCACCCTCTACCTCCGCATGCTAGAATCCCGGTAGAGTCATCGGAGAACGAGGCAGAGGAAGTTGGGTTGATGCCCGGACACGCAAGGGTCCGCAAGGGGAGCTATAAGGACATAGAAGTCAAAGGGGACCCGGAAAGTTCGGATGTGGAACGTCCCGCGGAGGTACACGATGATGAGGGAGAGGATGCCGACCTCGGTGCGATGGAAATACTCTCCGACGGCCAGTCAGTCGTTAGGGTTAGGCGGGCACAACAAGCATCGCCCACGCTCAAACACGATGACGACGTGATTTCAATCTCTGACAGCTCTATATTGGGTTCCTCTTCAGAAGACTCGGCCAGTAGTAGCAGTGACGACGAAAGGACTCACCGATCGCTCTTTGACCGTCCCGCGAGAGAGCCAGCGCGCGAAAGAAGTCTGATCGACTGGATGTTGAGTCGGACGAGAGGTTCCAGTAGCAGGTCGAAGTCCAAGGTTAAACGACCGGCTGGGTCGCGGAAATCTCACGGATCTGGAGCGCCAAGGCTGAACATCATTACCAGTGGCGCAAGACCTCACGGGAGCGAGCACCACCAGACTCTCTTGCCTTTCGTTAGGGCAGACTTGAGTTCGCACGCGATCTCGTCGACCGAGCACAATTCAGAGCAACGGGATCGGATTGTACGGCTCGATCAGGATGGAATCGAGGAGGGAAAGAAGCAGAAAAAGAAGTGGAAACGACGATCGGGCACAAATCAAGGGTTAATTTACAACGTTCATCATGATGCAACACGTATCGCGTCGAAGAATCGCGAAGGCAAGTCAAACCGAGGCAGGAGCGCGCTAGTAGTTGGGAGCGACGATGAGTTGAGGCAGGCCCTGGATCCGGGATGGAGAGCCGAAATAGAGAGGTGGAATAAACCTGTCTCTCCTGCGCGCCAACCCGTCAAAAATCCGACTATGGCAAATTCCTCAGCTGTTCCTCGACCGCGCCTGTACCACCGAACATCTCCCCCGCCACAAAATGACATTCCGCTTCCATTTTACTTCCAGTGTGAAGTTGAGGAGCCTTTTACATTGGTTCACCGCCACATCGTTATCGATATGAACATTACTCCCCTTCCCTCAGGGGTCAAGTTCGGGAATTCATCGTACATTACCAAGGGCCTCCTTCATCAACTTGTCTCGGTTGCCTCAGGGGATTCGGAAGTCGCACCACCGATATCGTGCAATATGCAGGGACTGGATATTGGGCCCACCACGTCCGCTGCAGTGTTCAGTGCACTTTTTGGCCCACTGTGCGATCGCCTCGTCAGTGCATTGCACGGCTTCAGGGTCGATGACGCGGACACGTTGAAAGAGTGGGAGTACGTGATGCGCGCTTCGAATCAGCTTCTTTCATGGCTCGCGGTTCATGCGGAGGATCAAGGGTTTACCGCTCTAGAGGTGGCGATACGAGAATACTCGGACGGGTTGTTACTGGCCCTGGAATCGCTTGAGACGAACGTCTTTTGCTTGACTGCGCATTGGTTCGTTGTGGAAATTTCCGCCCGTCTTGCAACTGGTGTCAAGTACAGACGAAGGACAGTGGAAAATGGGCTTCTCATTCAGTCAGTGAAACAGGTCATGCAGCGTTTGCTGGGCGTCGACCTACAGCCAGTTTTCGCTGCTTTTCGAGCAGCGGAGAGCGATGTAGAGATTACCTCATTGCCACACCGGATAGCTGAGGTATGGGTATGCCTCATACACCTACTTCCAGGCTTAGAAATCTCTCCCGGGGGAGCACATGGTCACCCCCTCTGGCACCTGCTCGCCAGGCTGTACCCCGATTCTTCCCCCACTGGAGCAGAAGCAAGCGAAAACATGTGGCGCACGGTCTTTAGTCTCTGTGCTATTTCGCAACTGTCCGTCCATGGTCTATCGACTTCTGTTTTCCGGCTTCCGGCCGCTTGGGAGCTTGTAGCTGCTGCACTCAAGAAGATTGTGCTGACTGCAAACCCCGAGAAGGATCATCAACTCCCACAACGGGCGCTGAAGAAACGAGATGACTATGTATCATGCGTTGTCTCGAGGTGTTTTCTTCTATGGAGCCAATGGGGGTGGCGTCTCGACGATGGGATCGCCATGTTCAGGTCTCTGCAAGAAATCTTCCGATCTCGCAACTTTGCCAACCTCCTCAATGAACGCTCGGCTCCCATGGGCTTCCTCGAGAACGGCGACCTGGAACTACTATCCAAGCGGGACCCGCATGATTCTGTCTTTGAAGTATTCCTGAAGATGGTGGTACAGGCTGTGTACATGCTGAATGCGAATGTCGAACTGGACTTAAAGCAACGCTCAGCGCATATCAAGAAATTATTGCAAATGGCTGTCCCCGTCAGTCCTGTTCCCTTCTCCCGTTCCGCGCCTCCCTCCACCCACTCCCTTTCCATGCTCGTCAACCGGTTTAGTGCGATGGTGGTGTCTGTGCACCTTGATCCTACATCTTCTAATGTTAAGTTTCGGATTGGCCAGGCAAGGCGGTGTGTGGACTTCAAAGACGCGGATGATCGCTCGAGAATGGCATGTATATACGGGGTGATGAACTTCGCGATGATTGTCAGGCACCACAAAATTGCTAGAGGGTTAGAAGAAGTATTAGGGTGGCTAGGGGAGATGGCAGATGTACTCATGGATGAGTATAAGGAGGGAGACGCGGGTGCTGCCGGGAAAAGGTCTACCACGACCTTGATCCAGCTATTGATTGGATCAGTGAGGCGGGTGATTGAGACGCGATCATTGGACAGGGGACAGAATCGTGCAGAATACCCGGACCCGGCATTTTTAGACGGTCGTGAGTGTTCCACAAGGTTCCTTCTTTCGTTGCTAATGTCGGGGTTAGCCTGGGTCACCAGGGTGTTCAACCCCCGCACCAACCTAATTACGATTCAACAAACAGGGATTGAGATCCGAATGCTCGTACAATCTTTTCTCGATGCTCGATTGCAAGCACTACCAGGGGCCCAACCACCACCACCTGTTGTGCTCGGTGTCGAGACTCATGAAAGCCAGGATGAATATGACAAGCTGTTTTTGAATGACGAGGAGCTCCTGGCTGCGTTGGGCGAGGAGGTCGAAGCCTGTACCGTTGTTGACCTTAAACTAAAGGACGACGCTCTGTGCAAGGTAGGTTTCACAACGTGGTACGTGACATCACTGCTGAACATCACATAGGTTCTTGATAAGTTCATCATTCCCGCCGTGTATCGCCTCGTCTGTAAGCATTTTGGAGAAAGAGAGCATACGAAAAACGACGCGACGAGCAATAAGGCAGCTGACGAGTGGATAGATTGTTGGGTCGGCTGCGCGAATGTTCTCGTCCAGAATCACCACAAGGTAGAGACCCTGGCACTAGTGCTCGTAACACGATTCATTATCGTCTGCTAGGACTGGGGGTTATACATGAAGCTCGGCCAGCAGTCTTGGGAAAAGATCATTGACGATTCGTGGCGACATCGAGTTGGGTTACGTTTCAACCTTACGCTTCTTCGTCTTGACCCGGGGGCATACAATGTGAGACGGACATGTACATAGTTTTATACGACATTACCGGCTAATGGGGCTCCTACAGAAGATGAAAGACGAGTTCATCGCTGTGCTGCTAGTGGCCACTCTGTCGCGCAAGGTGACGATAGAACACGAGTTCATAAGCATTGTACTATCGCTCGACGGGTTACAACACCCACTGCTTCGCGCCGCCCCGCTCAAACCGTTGCCCGGGACGAGGAAATACGAGCTCAACGCAGCTGACTACGAGGCCGTTCGGGGACAACTGATCGAAAGTCAGTCAGCAGTGGTTTTTAGGTACTGATACTGTAACCATTCTTGCAGCTGTTTTTGCAAACGTTGCTGGATGCCTTCGTGCCAGGGTGGATGCCGAAAGCCAGGCGTATGTCGAATTGGTGGTTATAATGCTATCGACGATGCGCGACATCTACCAGGTAGTTCTTCGTTCGCCTATCCGTACCGAATATTCTGACATGTACTCGAAGTCGAATGAAGACAAGGCAGAATACAGTGTATTTTGTCGGAGAGTGTTTGAAATGTTGCTGAGACATCCTGAGCTGGTCTCACACCCAAGGTTGTCGAATGGGCTCGGTTCGGGTAGGCGGGTAGATGTCTGTATGGGGTTAGGGTTTCATCTTATGTAATCTACTCGGCCTTGATGCCCATGCTCCTTGAACTTGCTCTTCCGTCGGACAGTCGGCTTTCTCTCCGCGCAGCTATGGCGGGGCTCATTTCTCCAAAGCCACTCTCATATTTGCAGCACACCGCCCAGTTTAATCCATACCAGCAACAGCGTCTCGCTGGATCTGCTCTTTCCGGCTATTCCGAGACCCCCTCGCTCGGCCTTCAGCCCCACCAGCAACATATCATCGGCATTCACGAGGAGAACAAAATTTATGCCCTGGTCATCGACCTGATTGATCCTAGCACAAGGGAGGCTGCCCTTCTCGAACTCAGCAAGAAGAGAGAGCAGTATGACGATCTCGCGCTCGTCCTTTGGCATTCTTTCGGTACGCGTCACACCACCCTGCGTCCAACACCGTTCGGGCGCTATCTAACGAGACTTGTTTGTACGACGTAGGGATCATGCCCGCCCTTCTCCAAGAGATCGTCTCCGTCTACCCTCTCCTGTCCCCACCCAATCTCACCGCACACGTCTCAAACCGCGTGTGCAATGCCCTCGCACTCCTGCAATGCGTTGCCTCTCACTCAGAAACACGTCAACTCTTCCTTAATGGTATGTTGCTCTACGAGTGTTGTTCCCGAGTAACGACTCAGGTTGCGCGCTAGCTCATATCCCCCTCTTTCTTTACCCCTTCCTCAACACGACTTCGAAAACACGACCCTTTGAGTACCTCCGCCTCACTTCACTCGGCGTCATCGGTGCTCTGGTCAAGGTATTCATGTCGCTGCCCTATCTCCATCATGACTAACGTCCAAATCCAGCAAAACGACAATAATACTGTCATTCATTTCCTGCTTTCCACCGAAATAATACCCCTTTGCCTGCGCATCATGGAGACCGGTTCAGAACTCTCAAAAACCGTTGCTATCTTCATCGTGCAAAAGATTCTTTTGGACGAAACCGGTTTGACTTATATATGCCATACCTATGAGCGCTTCTATGCTGTCGGCACCGTCCTCAGCAACATGGTGAATCAGCTGGTGGAGACCCAAGCTGTCAGGCTTCTCAAGCACGTTGTACGTTGCTACCTGAGGTTGAGCGACAATATGAGGTGTGTTCGCACGCTCCGCCACGGCGTGACATGGCTGATGAGAATTTCAGAGCGCGGGAAGCTCTGCGGGCGTGTCTTCCTGAGCCCCTTCGGGACCAGACCTTTAGCGTTCTTCTCAAGGTAGGTAATTATTTTCCCATGTTGTTGACACGCTCATCGTTTTCGCAGGGCGATATGGTCACGAAGCGGTGCCTGACCACTCTTTTGAACAACCTCAATGAACAGTGATGTGGACAGCGTGGACGTCCCAGCATGCATTCGTGTGTTCCTCCTGACTTTTGAAAATTCATCGTACAAGCGGTAACCTTGGACAATCCGGATAAATTCGCTCAACCTGCACTTATATTTGCACCCCGTCAGACACGTACACTGTACCACCAATTTTTAACTAAACGCTCCCACTAATGTGAATATCCGGGGTAGAAGATTGTTGTACTGTAGGATCAGAATTCATTTCGATTATAGTTGATGCACGTGAGAGTTGGTGAGTCAGACGGACTTGGTCAGCGAAAACAAATATTACGCCGGCGTCCCCTTTGTCTTTGACCCTAACTTATGTTCGACACGTTTTACGATTCCTTTGCGGGAGTCTATCCCGCCCCGAACACGACATGCGCAGCCTTTATCGATGGTGAAAACATATGCATCCCCCCTCTCGAGTTCCCCTTCTACTTTACCACACGCCAGAATCTTCTCGACAGCGTCCCGGACAACATTGTAGCGCTCGCTGCACCAGTCATCGCTTACTGGACACTGTCTCTTTTCTTCCACCTCCTCGACTTGTCGAATTGGACGTGGTTGGACAGGTACCGGATCCACGAGTCGGAAGAGGTCACATCTCGCAATCGTGCAACTCGCACAGAAGTCTTCTGGGCCGTCGTCTTTCAGCATACGCTGCAAACCCTGCTCGGATACTTTTGGTTGTCGAATCCTCCAGAGATAACTTCATCCAAGTGTATGATGGAGATGGAGGCCGTCGGGTGGACCCTGGTGCGCCTCGTTAGATGGGTGGTTGGCAGGGACATAGGGAACTACCTTTTGGAGCGTCGGGGCGTCGACATTACATATTGGTTATATTGGTGGATCATTCCCGCCGCTCAGCTCCTCTTCTCATTGTGAGTGCACTCGCTTCCGAGTTGCGTGTTCATCTCGATTGAATGCTTGACAGATTTATTGTCGACACTTGGCAATATTTCCTTCATCGATGGATGCATATGAACAAGTTCCTCTACAAGCACTTCCATGCGGTGCACCACCGGCTCTATGTACCCTACGCGTTCGGTGCACTATACAATCACCCTATCGAGGGATTTTTCCTCGACAGCGTTGGTGCCGTGGTGGCAGAGACTCTCGCTAACCTCTCCACCCGGCAAACTATTTTCTTGTTTGCGTTCAGTTCTATGAAAACGGTCGATGATCACTGCGGTTATAGCTTCCCCTTTGACCCATTCCAAATGTTCAGCGGTAATAATTCTGACTACCATGACATCCATCATCAGGTTTGTATTTATCCCAACCCTGTTTCATGACACTAACATATTCGTCCTAATTTTAGGTCATCGGGATCAAGTCCAATTTCTCACAGCCATTCTTTGTTCACTGGGACGTCATCCTGGGAACCCGCATGACAAGAAAAGACATCGAAGAGCGTAAACAGAAGCTCAAGACAACGTAGCGCAGGAGTAGATGGCATCTTTATTCATCCAATCCTTGTTATACGGTTTGCGTTTTTATGTAGTCGTTTCATTCGCTCACCTCAGCTAGGTTCAGATCTCGAGCTCTTATTTTCCATAGCGTCCTGTTGTAATTATTTACTGAGTGTCTTAATGATGTGGTGGGCCCTCTGGTGACTATTGGGGATACCGAGAATACCCCAGTGCTTGCGTTGCCGGGGAGACTTACGTGCCTATGTGTTCTGAGAAGACAGGGGCTGCCCAGGAACGGAAGATCTTATCTAGCAGTGTTGATTGAACACATTGACCAACTGGTCCTCGATATAACTAACCACCAATTCTTTTCCATGTCCCAAGATCAGTTTTTTCCTCCCATCGGCAATCTCGCAAAACAGGCAGACGAGCTGCCAGAAGAATCCACCACTGTCGATGGTGACGTCCAAGACGACAGGCCTTTAGAAGAGGTCGAGTCCCTTTGCATGCGATGCGGGGAGCAGGTGTGCTCCCTGGTCCTATATACGCCTGTTCACTACCGTTGACATTGATGATAGGGAACGACCCGCATGATGCTTACGTCCATCCCATACTTTGACAAGGTTATCGTGATGAGCTTTCGGTGTGAACACTGCGGCGCGACCAACAACGAAGTACAATCTGCTGGTACCATCCGAGGTACGCACGTTTCACTCAAGACGCTCGGGTGAGCCGTTTCTGATTTCGACTATCATTGCGCGACGGATTAGAACTCGGCGTGACGTATACCCTCAAGGTGCTCCACCGAGGCGACCTCGATCGTCAGATCGTTCGCTCGCAGGCGTGCGAGATCGCCATTCCCGAGTTCGAGCTGACGCTTCCGCCGAACACGCAAGGACAACTGACGACCGTCGAGGGTCTCTTGCGGGACATCGTGGCCGATCTCAGCGCCGAACAACCTCTTCGACGAATACAAAACGAGGCCGCGTACGTTAAAATCCAGGAAATCATAGACGGACTCAAGGAAGTGATGGATGGCGATGAGGACGACGAGAATGCCGAATCCAATAAGCCGATCGTGGAGGAGCTCAAATCAGATCCGGTCAAGAAGGCGATTATGATCACGCTGGACGACCCGTCGGGGAATTCGTTCGTGGAGTTTGTCGGGAGCATGGCCGATCCCAAATGGAATGTTAAGACCTATACTAGGACCCTTGAGCAAGCAGTGGGCTTGGGGCTGGCTGTTTCGACAGAGGGAGGTGCAGAGGGTGCACCGGAGGAGGGTGCGGAGAATCAGAACAAGGAAGAAAACGAATGTTTCGAGGGAAAGAGCGACGAGATCTTTGAGTTCCCTGGGGTTTGCCCACACTGTGGACGCACGTTAGTGACTCGGATGAAGAAGGTATCTATTCCCTATTTCAAGGTAGGTGGTTTATGCCTTACGGATAGAAAATAAAATGAGCGATATGATTTCAAGGAAACGTTGATCATGTCGACAAACTGCGAGGGTTGTGGATACCGAGACAATGAAGTCAAGGCAGGCTCAGCGATTTCGGAGAAAGGAAAGAGGATCACATTGAAAGTACGTGATCAGGAAGACTTGGGTAGAGATATTCTCAAGGTGAGCAGTAATGTGTCTCCCCAATGTGTGAGCCCATGAATGTAAGGTCTATAGAGCGAGACCAGCGGGTTGGCCATCCCGGAAATAGACCTTGTCCTCCAGCATGGAACGCTAGGGGGACGGTTCACGACACTGGAAGGAATCTTGGACCAGGTGTACGAAGAGCTTTCCCAAAAGTTGATTCTGACGGGCGATTCGAGGACCGCTGAGGACGAGGACCGCAAAAACTTCCAAAATTTCTTGGAGGATCTGAAGGCAGTTGAGTGATTGACAATCATCATGGTGCATCACGTCATGTTCATTCACATATATTTCAGGTCAAGCAGGTCGAGCGAGAGTTTACCGTTATCCTAGACGACCCTTTGGCGAATTCATATTTACAGAACATATATGCACCGGACCCCGACCCAAACATGACAATCGAAATGTATGACAGGAGCTGGGAGCAAAACGAAACATTGGGCCTAAATGATATGAACGTCGAGTCTTACAGTGGAGGTAATCCAGCGGAAGGAGGTGGTGAACGTGATATGGCAGACAAGTCGTAATTAGATGATAGATTACTATAGAATTTGCTCTTGCATGGCGCATAGATGCGAGAGCTCGGGCTCAACCAGCTTGATGCCTGTCCGCACCGGAGACGAAGCCGCTCAACAACTCCAAGGGTAGTGATTATAACTCGGCGTTTTGATGGGCGGTCGATACTCTCACTGACGCAGGTATATTGGTATGGGACAAACGACTTTCAAGCACATCTTGTACAACTTTCAAGAGCAATCCATATGACAATCCAACAGCATCTTGCTATGCCTGACGCCGGGCTGGCGACTCTGGGCACCCTTAAGGAGGGCCAGTAGGTGTGCACGGCGTGGCACAACCGTCAGCCGTCGTGTCAACTTTGTCCTGGCACTTCCAATCGGCTGAAGGTCCCGCGTATTCACCCTTGTCCTGCCAATGATTTCCGATGAGCGTGAACTCATCCGGTGGAGAAAAACAACGCGTTGCGAGCGAAAACCCACGTTATAGTCACAGTATTTAAGGCCGTACCTTGGTTTCAGCAACACATCAGCTTCGAATTCGCAATTTGCGTGTTGCGTAAGCACTCACTGGCACCGGGTGGTGTATCCTCCGCCATCGGATTGATAGTAGCAGGTCCGTTCCAACCCATTACCCAAGACCGCTCGGGGGCAGACGGCACAGTGCTGTGCTGCAGCATAAGCAGCGCATGCGAGAGCGGCGACGACACGGAGGAGCATTGAGTGTGAGGGATGTATGTCTAGGAGAACGACTGCTGGCTCTAGAGAGGGCAAGTATGGAGGGATGGTGTGTGCGATACGAACCTTTTATCCCGTCTCGTCGTCGACTGGCGGCCGGGACGGTAGAATCCGCTATGGAAGGACAAGTCTGAAATCGTGCTGCGCAGTCCCAAAGGCGGATAGAGAATTATACTCCGTGTCGCTGCCAGTATCTTTGTTGCCAAAACCATGATCGCGGCTGCTCGAGGAGCGATTGCGTCCTGCGACCGGTTGGTTCTGAGCTTTTTGGTTCCCTCCGTTATCCTTGATCGAAGAGATCCACACTGGTCGGGTGAGAATGCGCAGTGCGACTACCTTTGGTGGAGAACCCGGCGACGTGCTGAAGCCGTGTCCGCATCTTTCCAGAACCTGCTTGGGAAATGTGGGATATCTTCTCAAGTTGAACCGACCCCGGCTATGCTGCGCGCATTCGGGAATTGCCCAGATAAGATACAGAGCAAACGCCACGACGAGCGGTCTCCAGTTGAAGAGTTGGGAAAAGCGGAGCTCAGTCAGGGAAGCGGGGTGTACAGATCCCATCCGAGTCGCAGCGTACGAGGATCTTGTCACACCTGCTGGGCATGGAGGTCGACCCGGTGAGTGCCCTTTACGAACAGGGCCTTCCCGCCGTACTCCTCTTCGATCACCATCCAGGAGGAACGGCCGAAACATGGTTTTCGGTCAGCCCGGCCTGACTAGTTATGAACCCCCATCGAATACTCGAAGAATAGTATCAGGGTAGGTGGTCATCTGGTTCACAACCAACTGATTGGCGACCAGCAATGTTCACGTTTCGCGTTTCACTTCAAGGGACTAATGGGATTGTTCCTGGTCATGATTAACAAGACACTACTTACATCCGTTGACGCGTCTATGCATCAATATTTAATGCGGCCGCCATCATGCCACAGACTGAAGAATAGCTGAACGCATTGCTAGCCGTGCGCGCCAGGTACAGTAACCTATCGCTTCCATTCGGCGTCATCCAGTCCATGGAAGAGCGTGCTTGAATCTCTGATCCGGAGAGCCTCACGGCGGACGTCACCGTCCGCGTAGGGATCGCCCCTCCCTCCCACGCCCACATTCTCTCCTTCCGGCCAACATGTTAAAGCCACAGAGGGCGTCCCCACACATTTTTACGCACTTTGCGGCGACCGAATCGAATCTGTGGCCGAGCCTGGGCCAGCGGAGGTTGCGGATACACACATCGTATTCTTCACCCATGGCGGGGGGAACGTCGTCGGACACTCCACTCACCCCCCATTCATCTACTCCTATATCCAGCTACTGCGCGCCGTTGCCACGTTGTCAGGCGACGTGCGGAAGCGCGTCTTCATCGCGCCGACCTATCGCCTCGCCACAGTCCCTGAGAACGCGTTCCCTGCCGCACTGCAAGATCTCATGGCAGCCTACGAGTATGTCCTTGGCAAGGGATACAAGCAGTCCAATATCGCCATCGCGGGTGACAACCCTGGCGGGAACCATGGTTAGCGACCAGCCTTGTTCTCAATACGTGTGATTGATAGTGGCTCGACAGCGGTCGTCTTGACACACTTCATCTTGCAATCCAACAGACTGTCGCACAGTTCCAGTCGTACATCTGGCTGAGCGAGTACGCCAAGAGCCGGGCTGACAAAGACATGATCAACGCATCCTGGTTTGGGATCATGTCGAAGACGTATCTTGGTGGCTCCGGTGTTGCGAACACAGACCCCTTCATATCAAGGACTTTCATTCCCCTCACGGCGTCCTGGCCCAAGGCCCTGATTCTGGTTGGCTCCACAGACCACACCATAGATACGTCCTGCAAGCTGAAGAAGCGCCTCGTGGCCCAAAGTAGGCCTGTTGAACTCGTCGGGTATACCGATCGTCCACATGGATGGTGGATTCTGAGTCACATCTTTCTGGATGATATTCAGGATGGGGCACAGAAGTTTGCCCGATTCACTCTTCATCAACCCTCGGTAAAGTCTACTCCAGATGAACAAAGCTCTCTATTCACACATTTCCTTTTACACGGCGATCCGTCACTACTAGAATAGAACTTGTATGGAATGCACAAGGATATCACGAGCAGTGGTCCAATACGACAGTCGACTCCATGTACCACATGCCAACAGTTTCCGATGAGCTTCAGAACGTGTTGCAGGCCGAATCCGACGCTATTAGTACGGAACGGCGTTACGTGGTCCCAAGGTGTCGTTGTAAGTCCCCGTTACTGCCCAGGATAATAGAACGGCTGTGGTCTGATTGCCGACTGTCTAAGGAGATTTGTAGGGCGTAAATTTCACTTTGGAGAACCCAGTGGGGGACGACAGATAGGTTGCAAAACCCGCTGAGAGACTCATCAGTGTCGGTACGTACAGACACCGGTTGAAGGCATATCGCAGTTGCACGTGCTGTTTCCACGTTTTCACCTAAATGGAGCATTGAAAGGTGGCACGGTTTGTACTTGCCTTATCGAACTGAAGGAACCCGCATGCGCAGCCAGGGTTCGATTGTCAAAAACGGAAATGGCGCGCTTCCGTGTCCGATGTCTAGGGCTCGGTCAAGAGGTGCTTTTTACACGACTTCGCGTATTATTCAAGCGGCCGCAAAGAATCCACGAGAATATAGGTCCTTTTTGTGTCCTTTTCTTTGGATCCATGCTTATTGTCTGATAGGCTTTGCAGTGGTGTGCGGTGGGTGTGCTTCCGGTGTAACTGTAACGATTGGACCGCCGCGCGCAACCGCTAAGCCAAAAGGCAGATGATACTGGATGCTTATGATTCAGTATCGCAGGCGGTATATATATTAGTCACTTGAATCTAAGGAACCCGGTGTGGTTACAGTAACGAGCTGTTATCCGATAGAAATCGTCCCAAATCCTTCTGCTACTCTCGCAAGTCCGTTATGTAAAACAAATTTCCATTGTCCAAGGATCCAACTGCTATCGTTTCCCCTAAAATGCAAAAAACAAGGTAAATCAGACCTAATGCTTCAACAACGGCGGCCACACACTTCGGAGTTATAGTATGGGTGGAGGATACATTAATACATCACCCTCTCTCTCTTTTTTTTTTTTTTTGATTTTTTGTATTTGACTATTCTGAGGGTGTAGATAACTTCCGACATTTTGCACCTCCATTGCAAAAGTTGTGACCACATAGCCATCCGGTCGCAATAAATAAGACACTTGCATCTAATGGTGGGCAGGCACGCCAGCATCCAACACATTCGCCAACATGCCACTGACCAGCCAACAACGAAACGCACTACCAGCCGTGCGTGCGATGTTTAACAGCTCGTCTCCCCCATTCGGTGTTGCGAAGTCCCTCGAAGAACGCGCCAGACAACCTGATCCAGGGTGCCTCCCACCAGACGTCACCGTCCGCGTAGAGATTGCCCCTCCCTCTCCGTTCTCATGCCACCTCCTCTCCAGCAACGTGCTAAAGCAGCCAGGGCGTGTCCCCATGTTCTTCTTCACCCTCCAGGACGACCGACTCGACTCAGGAGAAGCTGAGCCTGAGGCGGAGGAAGTTGCAGATAACCATGTCATCTTCTTCATTCATGGTGGGGGGAACCTCGCTGGCCACCCCACCGATCCGTTGTTTGCCCACTTTAACATTCAATTGCTCCGAGCTCTCGTCACGCACTCAGGGGACGCACCCAAGTGTACTCTCATCGCACCGACCTATCGCCTCGCCACCGTCCCTGAGAACGCGTTCCCTGCTGCACTCCAAGACCTTGTGACTGCCTACGACTATGTCCTCGGCAAGGGATACAAGGCATCTGATATCACCATTGCCGGAGACAGTGCTGGTGGCAACCATGGTCAGTACATTCGATCCTTTATCGTTCACGCGCGGACGTTGACTGAGCTCAATAGCAGTGGTGTTGACATACCTTATCTTGCAGTCCGACAGGCCGTCGCCCCGCGGACTCGTTGCCATTGCACCATTCCAGGCCCACAATGAATTGAGCGAATACGCCAGGGCGCAAGCTGACAATGACGCTGTTGATGCAGTCTGGTTCGATGTCATGACGGATGCCTATCTCGGCGACTCTGGCGTCGCACGCACAGATCCCCTCGTGTCTGGGGCTCTGATCCCCTTCCCATCGTCTTGGCCCAAGACAATGATTCTGGTAGGCACTGCAGACCAAGTAATAGACGCGTCCCGTGATCTGGAGAAGCGCCTCGCGGCTCAAAATCTACCGGTCGAACTCGTCGAATACGACGAACGTCCACATGGGTTTTGGGTTCTGAAGGACATTTTTCCAGATGATATTCTGGATTCGGCGCAGAGAATTGCCCAATTCGCAATGATCTCGCCAATACATACCTGAACCGCTCCGCTCTGAACCCGTTTGATCCTCTGCAGAGGTTTCATGACACGGCCTCAAAAACCATGTCAGATGCGCAGCAATGTCGTGCACGGTCCATGATATCCTGCGTATCATCATAATTCTGTATAATGTATTTAGACATACCCGTCACTAAGAAAATAACATCCTAAATTTCTAGCGGATTGAGCAAAACGGACTCTGCCAGCCCGAGCCTAGAGAAATCGACACATATCATTACCAGATCGCAGCTGCTGAAGCAAGGAATCTTCTCGAGTAGGCCAAGATGTGCAATCAACGGGCTCTACAGTCCCTAGACCACCAGAGAAGAGAGACAGTCACATTTCCGGCAATCGTCCGCATCCGACGTAGTACTGGCCATGAATCCCTCTGATCCGTTGTCTTAGAAAGGGACAGCCTTGGCACACTATGTTGACTCCCAGGTTAACCAACCCCACCCACCGTTTTCGGGCATATCGCTGGTTCTTCCCCTCACGTTCCCCCCAACTGTATCCAGCATGATCGGTAAGTTTACATGCATTCGGACAGTTTCCCTGTATGTTATTCCCGCATCCTCAACACCACTCAGGGCTCGCAGCGGCATCAAATAGTACCCAGACACGCCTTCCGGACCAGGAAGCTGCTACTTCATGCAGGGTGGACATTGGCAAGGGCGATCTGAAAGACATCGCTTTCGAGAGGGCAAACGGCGTGCCCCAGTCTCCGTTGCCCGCGTCGTTATTATGTACACGCTAGGATCATTGTATCTGAGCTGCAGTGCCCGACGTAGATTCGCATTGGCTGGTATGCCATTCCCGCCTCAAGTACATTGCACATTCTGACCGTTGCTCATACAAGGACGATCCGCTTCGCATCATCCCACATTCCGATCCTACTTCACTAAGCGCCACCCTCCACCACTCTGCCCCGGAAAGATTTACAGCCACTCACGATGATGTGGAATAAAGAATACTTTGTTATGATTGATAGACTTCTGGCCCTAGTACAACAGTTGTGTCATCAGAGCCGGCGCCATGTTTTGGCATGGACGGCAATCGTGCGACTCTGAATTTCTACTTCCTCCGGACATTCGGACCACCCCAATGCTTTCGTCCTTGGACTGTCGGCAAGTTCCGATGAACTTGTTCGTCCAATGGGAAGAGATAAAGTCCGAACCCACGTTATAGTAACAGTTACGCCCCGATGGGGCCTGGGACGGATTGTACCTTGATGTCAGACAGGTCAGCCTCGGGTTCGCAATGCGAGTGCTGGGACGACGCTTACAAGCACCGCGTCCCGTATTCGTCGACTCCTTCGATTTGAAAGTAACAGGTCGCGTATGGGTTCAGGTGATAATCGCCGATTTGTCCAACACACAGCGCGCAGTTCACTGCTACTTATTGACAGGTGGTGAACTATCGATAATCTCAATATGGATATATTCGATTGCATTCAACCTTCTCACTTGGTGCGTTCCTCCCACAGTGTTGCGGCCGTATGGGGCACATGCGAGCACGGCGACGGCGCGAAGAAGCATTGAGTTGGCATGGCTGTGAACGTGAACGATTGCAGACTGACAGAGCAGGGCTGGAGGGACGGTCTGCACGACATGAGCTTTATTTCGTCTCGTCGGCCCGTATATCGGACGCTGGACTAATGTCCATAGTCCACCGATGGCGGAGAGTTGTAGCGAAGCAGCGCCGCGTGATCTAACGGCGGTTTGAAAGGTGTGTCATATATAGACCCGTGTTTGGCATCGAGGGGAACCTTCCTTTGTTCGAGAAAGAGCGAGTGTAGTCCGTCGGATCTTGGCATTCGCTTTAGTGCCATAAGCATCTCTGTGGGTCTTGCATGTGGAGGGTGTATGGTGTTGACCCATAAGGTTAGTGTCAAAGTAAACAAGGAAACACTTTGTGTTCAAAGATGGATTCTATCATTCCTCTCTGATAATCAGGATGTCATTTATAATCGAGGTACCCAGTAGCATGCTCGATGGCCGTCCGTATCCGCGATGTCGACTTGTTCCGGGGAGAGGGATCATTCTTCCCACCCCGTAGCGGTTGCCAGTCTATCCAGTGGGGAGTGTGTTATATCAGCAAGCATACCACGTCTGAATGTACCATGGTGCTGGCAAGGGCAGCCCTAATTAACGACCCACTGTATAGTAACAAGCTCCGGTAGGATTTACTTAATGATGGAGATCCCCGATTACTTCAACGCGGCACACGCAGCACATACTGGAACAGCAACGACTCGAATATTCCAAGGAGCATGATGTGAGTGTGTGTGAGACCCGCAGACCCCAGAGAAAGGGGGCGTAGAGTGTGCGACGCGAGGCTCAATTCCGCTTCTTCGTCGGGTTTGGAGTCTGCTAGTCCAAAACCCACCGCGATTGAGCGCCGTTAGTAGAGTTGTAATGGAGGGGTGGCGAGTGGTAGCAAAGACGGATAGAGGTAAACCGGACGCCGTTGCAACGCACGTTGACTTGAATTCAGCAATGTTCAAACGCTCACGCTTGTTCGGGAGTGGTTATTCAATCAGGTCTGTGAGGGATGGATAAGTACGCACGCCGCACGAGCGAAGAGGGTTAGCAAGCGTGATTACTATTACATACAGATGAGATGCAGCTGGGAGCAAAACCGAGCCTGGAGAGCGGGACCTCAATGATAGGATTTGTACTTGCATGTCGAGCGATAATATGATCCACCAGTTTTAGCGATGCCTCAGGCCCGTAGCCTCAGTGGAGAGAATCAACGAGCCTGAGACCACTATACTGCAATAACTCAGCATTCTATGGCCTGATGTTGGTCCAAACATTTCCCGTGTCTGGTAACCAAAGCGGTCGGCGAGTCGCCGTCACACCGAGCACGGCTTGCAAGAACACCACATAGCACTGAACAGCACTCTCTACAACTTTTCAAGCACGCGTTATTACGCCTAAGGCACCAGTTGACAAATTGCGACCGCTACGATCCTTCAAGCATCAGGGTGGACCGACTTGCACCGCATGCAATCTTCTGTATCCGCGACCTAAACCATCCCCGATCAGAGGGACCAACCTCCGACGCGGTTACCCATGTCCCGTTAGCGATTTCCAATAAGCATGAGTCCACACACTAGAAAGAAAGACCATGCTATAAGCTAAGACCCACGTTGTATTCACAGCGAGCCCCCATTGCAGTGTGAAGCTGCTGGTAGCTGGTGTCAAAATGCGATCAGCCCCAGCTCGCGATCCACACGCTGGGATGACACTCACTCGCAACGCGTCGCGTATTTGTCAGCATCTTTGACCTTGAAGTAACAGGTCGCGTAAGGGTTTGGGTGATAATCGTTGATCTGCCCGACGCACACGGCGCAGTGAAGCGTGCGGCGTACGCAGCACACGCGAGAATGGCGACGACACGAAGATACATCAAGTGAGAGTGGGATGAGTGTAAAGGGGAACGACCACTGAGAGAGCAAGGGTGAGCCCCGTGGGCCCTTTATTCGTTTCATCGTCACTTTGTGCGCCACAAGATCGAGTGCGGCTCAGAGGAGTAGCAGCGATGAATGATAGTCCAAAGACGGATAGAATGATGCTCTAGGGGTCACTGCAAGCAGCCGTACTGCCAAGGCGATATTCACCGTTGTTTTGATCCGCTGCGCATGACTGTGGCGAAACCACCACTAGGGTCGCCGTGCGTTCAAAGGCATCCTTGAAAAGCATCGTCCCTAGTGTCACATAAATATCACGTGACACCATATCATCAATTTTGGAGAGGCTACTGACACGACCAAGGAGCGTCCAACATGCAGAGCGACGACGTGATATGGTCCGTAATCAACACTCAGTTTTGCTCGTACAAAGTAAAGTTCGTTCGATTCCCAACACCCGAGTTCATATCTTGACCATCGACCTGCAGAACTGCCACGCAGAATTTCTGTCGCAACGGATACAACGTCACCGGGTTCTGTAGCAGACAGTCATGTCCTCTCGCCAATTCACGATATGCCACCGTACGCGAGCATGAAGGTGCGTGCTTTGCCGAGGTGCCGCTCTTCCATGTCGATTGAAGTCGTGGTTTGCTCCTAGGTGTGTTATACCTCTACATAAAGACGATCGAACGCGCGCATACACCCGCCAAGCTGTGGGAGAGGATCCCGCTTTCCAAAAATTACTCGAAAGCACTCGAGCAGGTGGGTCAGCGTCAGCTTCCATAGTCGTATTCAAACACGCTGATGGCACAACCAGATCGACAAGGAACTCGTGTACTGGCCCAACTTTACGATTCACAAATGCAAGCAACGCGTCACCAAGATCACACAGTATCTCATCAAAATGAGGCGGATAAAGCTGCGACAAGAGTTAGTCTATTTTTTGAACCCGACATCGTTGTGTGGTATTGATGATGCGTCGACTAGGCCAAAGCTCGTTGGGGTAAAGAAGAAACTTGATCGTAGGGAAGCAACGCGCGAACGCAAAGCACTCTCCGCAGCGCATCTCGAAAAATCGATCGAGAAGGAGCTCATCGAGCGATTGAAATCCAAGGCATATGGCGATGCACCACTCAACGTGAACGAGAGCGTGTGGCAGGCTATTCTAGACCGGGAGAAAGGAGGAAAAGAAAAGGAACTGGAAGGGGAGGTAGACTTGGATATGATGGACGATGAGACGGACGGGGAGGACGAAGGCGAGGAATTGGAAGGCGAATTGGAAGGCGAATTTGTCAGCGATATAAGTGGAGACGAAGCCGGGTTGAGCGATTTGAGTGATTTGGAGGACACAGCAGTGAGTCCCAGCACCTGCATTCACGCGTTTTCATCCTTGAACATCCCACAGGACGAGGGGCTATCCGAGGAGGAGGATAGTGAGGGCTCGGACGAGGAAGACAACGATGATACAGCAGCTCGCTCGCAATCAAAGCCAAAAGTCGAATTGGGCAAGCGAAAAGCAAAAGCGCCCACAAAGACACCTCCGAGGAAGAAGTCGGAGAAACCAAGGCGTGCGTCCTCTCCACCCTTTGTTGCCTCCATAGTCACGCTGAGCTACTTCGCAGATGGACCGAGGGTGGAGGTCGAGTACGAGCACGAGTTGGAAAGCATACCTATTACCCGATCCGCACTGTCAAATTGGTAACTTTTACTTTCACACCTCCAGATTGGTCCCGGTCATTGGGTGTTCACTCCGCGAGTATTCTTTTATCCCTATGCAGGTGGAAAAACAGATGTTCGGAATGTGAAGCCACGTTGCGTGGTATCCTCTGAGAAACGTCAACAGCGACTCACAAAGCGACTCACTTTACGTGTCTCTCAGTTCCCCGCACCCTCGTGCATAGGTTCGCGTCATGTTCTTGTACCTCATCCAGCGCACCGTGTACCATTTCGTACCATTACCAGGGATGGGCTCCTGATTCTGGGTACTTCATGATCACGACGTGGTTTCCGGCATTGGGAGAGCCGACTCGGTCATGTGCTCGATGCTACAGCACCAATGCACCCTCCCCGCGGGGGAAGACCACACTGCATTCATTCTTGGTGATCGTACGTGAGCTCTGCACAGTCGCAGTAGGTTGGGGGTTACAAAACTCGACGTCCGAGACAAACGTATTATCCATTGACAATTTGCCTTCTACCACGACGTTCGAAAGCAGCAGTCCTAACCTACCACCCAAAGAACAAGTCTGTCACCTGCCCAAGCACGCCTTTACTGGGACTTGCTCCCTGGGCCGGTACCGTGGATATAAGAGTTGCCTTTTGTGTGGACGAGACAGCGGCCGGCGCACGTCCTTTACGAAATGCGGCGACAGATGGTGCGAGCTTGATCGGCGTACCCACCACAGTCGTAGAGGATGGGCTATCGACAGCCATTGCGGATGGCTGCGACTGGTTTTGGGACGGTGGCGTCGACGTTGTGGGCTCAGATGCACGCAAAGACGAGCCAAGATCTGCCGCTGCCGCCGCCGAGTCCTAAGAGAAGATAGATGAAGCCAAAAAAAAGGCGTGTATAAAGATGGTCAACATACAGCCCACTTGACACCGATCATCCACGTCCCACCCAAAACCTCGCCGTTCCGTCGCACGACACGCGTTGCTTCTCCAGGATCCCTAAACCCGATTCTAAAGCAATTGACGACTTCGGTGTTGGGCTCAGGCTCTGTGGCCGCGCCAAGCGACTTGAAGTACTCGACGGTCAAGGAATACTTATCAGGGGGGTATCCGAACACGATCACGTAGCTTATTGGCGTTGTGGAGGGTGTTGCCTCTTGGCGGGGTGGACGAGCCGGTGAGGGGAAGGCGGGACCGTCCAGAGAAAATGCCTGACGAAAGCGCAGGTTAGTCTTGGTGCGAATGGTGTGGCATCATTCGACGCACTCTTGGTGGAACTTTGTCCGACGCGCCAAAGGGCGACTCCCGAAATGCGTCATTAATGGAAGTGGTAGGGGGTGCGTCAGTATCCGATAAGGTCTGACGCTGCCTGCACAAACAAGAGGATCGGTAACAGTCGGAGTGGTGGAAAGATGGGACCAACGTCGAAGAAGTCTCGAACATGGAGTCGGCCCCAAAGAGGGAAGCACCACCGCGAGAAAGAGCGAGGTTCATTTTTGCCTTGGTTTGCACTGTTGGTATCTCGTCGGTATGTTGGGCATTTTGGGGCGCAAGAACGTTATGTTGTTGAGCAGACTACGAAGAGGGTCGGCTCGGGAGAGAAGGGGTGGGCGTGGCGACTGACCATCATGTATCCTGGTTGGTAGTGAGTTCTCGACTGGCCGAACGTGTCTGTCAGCGACGAGCCAAGACCGGGGTGGGCTGAGGTACTTGAACTACCCCAGGGATTCGTGCTTTGGCTGTGGGCCACATTGGCGCTCATCGACATCGGGGTCGCGTTCAAAGGACACTTATTCGCACGGCATTACAAAGGTAATCGACACAGCTTCCTTCAAAACAAGCACGGCGGACAGTCTGTGCTGTCCACTGGCACGTTCTCTATACATGCCCCAGTAGAGTCGGACCTGATGATGTGTCCCTTCTCCTGTCGTAACAAACCAAGAACGACGTGTTAGACTGTAAGTGTCTCCACGGACACCCCATTTCCAACGTACATCATAGGTGCAAGTGAAGCCCATCGGAGCGAGGTTCTTCTCTTCGTACCTGCATTTACGTTCGTCATTCGTCAATCACAACCTCGCACGCTCAGCGCCCCAGGAACGTACGCGCAGGTCGTTTCGGACACGCCAGCGTTCCCGAGCGCGTTTGCCCGGTAGCACTTGCCCTGGAACGGCAACATTTTGATCGTGTGTTCGCACGTCGCACACATTGTTTGCGCGATCGTGTGGCCCACACAAACGAGAAGCGCGAGCAGAATGACCAGCTGCATGGTAGGCGGGATTTGGGGAGCGGGTGGTTTGTTGTCTCTTCGTCGGCCGTCGTGTTTTATGCGCACCAGCTGTGAAGATCACGTCTCATCATGAACTTGACAATGGGTTTCCAACGCCTAGTCAGGTAAATACTTGGCATGAATTGCCATTCATTGGCAGGCACTTGCTGACTTTGGGAGCAGCCTCGATTAAATCCTCATCAATTCGACGATGTCGCGCCTCGACCTTGGGGTTTCATAGTTACCCTTCAAGATCCTCATGCTTTCTTCATAACGGCCGGGAGTGGGAGTTGCTAGAGACCCTCAATGACAGCATCACATTTATAACCGCAACACCACTTAATTAAGCAGCAGATGGGCCCGTTTGTTATCTCTGTGGTTCAGATGGAGCCCATAAAATAAAAATATCGGTATGTAACATTTCCCGTGCGTGACTGGATCTTCTTTTCCCTTCTCCCGCTCGACGACAGGGTCCAACCCCGTACCGTTTGGCGGGATGCCTAAACTCCAACCACGTATTCTGTTGGGTAGTTCTCAGCTGGAACCACCTGTCAGCTTAGAAAGAATCCACAATGTGACCGATCGTGCGCGTGAATTCCGTACCTAGTGGTGCAGACGACCGTCAATGGTCTTGGATACTCTGAATACGCCCACGTCTGATCTTTTCTCGACCATCGTTCGATAATCCTCGCAAGGAACCTTCCTAGCAGCCCCCTCGGGTGAATTATGTCCCATGCAATTGGTCGCGACGCTGCAGCCCCCGCATGCTAAGAAGGCAGAGACAATCCAACGAGAGACTTCCGTCAACCCGGACGTTCTGGACATGGTTGTTTGGGTGAGAGGATTCTGTGGGTTCTGCCGTGATGGCCCGAACTGGAGGAATATATTATGGCCCATGAAGGTCAAATCCGACGCATCCGTTTCAGAAGCTCTTACATTTATATATGTCGGGATAAGGCGTGTTTTTTTATTTGAGCGCACGAATGTACATAATCTGACGAGAACGTGGGTGGTGTCACAATCTCTGGAAGGAAGGGACGAGTCTCCCACTGAGACATAGAATGAGATAGCACCCAGGTCGGGAGACTGCCGGCGAATCCTTTGGATGATCAGCCTATTCCGTGCCACTTGTGCACATGTCAAGAAATAAGCTGACCCAAGACGGACATTGCAACGCACGTCGGCTGTTAGTACGTAGGCCGCATACATTGATCCCATTAGTCGCGTAATACCCAGTTCGATTGAGAGGTGCACTAGCGCAGAATCACGACACATTGGCTGGTTTGGGCAGATATGATCCTGTCCCGAGGCTGACTCGGGCCACCTTCAATACTTGCTAGCGTGCATCGATCTCCGACTTTCCCGATTAGGTCTACTGTGTTTGGGTTCCAACGTTTCCCACGCACCATGCCAATAACGTTGAGCACCACATTCCTCCCTGCACACAGGGCAATACCACTACGTTCCTTGATAGCGACACCATCACCAACGCGGGCGTTTCAAGCGAGTGCTGCACGTCATGACTTTCATTTCGACACCCACCACTTTGTACAGCGCCTCGAACGGGAAGGGCTGAACCGACAACAGGCCGAGGGGATCATGTCTGCCATGGCGGAGGTCATCGACGAGAGCATCCGGAACATGACGAGCAACATGGTGACCAAGGCCGACCAAGAAAAGGTCCGTACCCGGGGCTGAAACACTACGATGCCGACTGACGGGCACACAGCATCAATATACCCAACAAGTAGACTTTGCACAGCTTAAATCGGAGCTGCAGTTGATGGAGAAGAATGATTTGGCGATGATCAAGGCCGAGAATGATAGACTTCAGACGGACATGGAGAAGCTGAAACAGCGACTTCGAGAGGAGATCACGCGGACGCAGGCGGGTGTGCGGCTAGATTTGAATCTTGAGAAAGGACGGATGAGAGAGGAGAGCAGTGGGCAGGAGCTCAAGATCAAGGAGGTGGACACGAGGATTGAGCAGGAGATTGCGAACCTTCGGACGGCGATACAGGCATCCAAGGTAGGCTCTGGCATCTGATGAGCGTGGTTGCTGAGACATGGATTTCTTCCAGGCTACGACGTTGCAGTACTTGGTTGGGTTTGGTACGTGTCATTTCAAACGATCGCTACAAATGACTGACATGGTGGTGCTAGTGACGGGGTGTTCTGCGCTGCTGATGGCATATTTGCGGTTCAGGGTATAAGCAGGAATGGAATAGAACACTACGAAGATGTTTACAGTTGATTTCCTTCCGTCTATTATGGTATCAATGCGATGTTTGATCTAATCATCAATATCATCCAAAGGCGGTATGACATCGCTTTCGACGTCCTCTCCAAGCGCGACTTTTTTGAAATGCATGTAGGCAGTGTCAAGGTCACCATTGACGATGACATGGTCACAGGTGTCCGGCCGTCGGGCATAGTTGATCTCCGAAATGGCGGTGGCAAGACGTCTCTTGATGGCGTCCTCTCCGTCGGTAGCGCGGCCACGCAATCGGCGACGGAGGGTGGACATGTCGGGCGGGGAGATAAAAAGGTAGACGGGGTTCAGATCTGTCTGCTTGACCTGTTTGATACCCTAAAGGGGGGGGGGTGAGCGGAGGTGGCGTGGTGTTCCTGGGAGATGTACCTGAGAGTCGATGTCAAGCACGCAGCGCTTTCCTGATTCGCGCACGACGTTGATGGCTTGCCTCGAGGTGCCGTAGAAGTTTGCGGAAAACTGGGCATGTTCGATGAAGGCGTGATCGGCGAGGAGGGCTTCGAATTTTTCGACAGACACAAAGTGATACTCCTTGCCGTCTGTCTCGCCGGGACGTGGTTGCCTGGTGGTGTCTAACAACGTTAATTGAGCTTGATAGTGAGATGGTGATGGGTGACATACGAGATACGCTAAACGAGAAGCTGTCTGGATGTTCAGCGAAGAGGCGAGCGAGGAGGGTGCCCTTTCCTACGCCAGACGGTCCAAACACGACCAGGGGACGGTTGACCAACATGGGTGTGTCACAGTTTGTCACACATATGTGACATTGACCCACCCACCTTTAATTCACGTGACCTACACCCGAGCGGACCCTCGTCTTGTTTGTTTGTTTTTTTTTTCTCGTCATTTTTGTTCGCCAATGGGTGTTATTTGCTGTCGCCCTCCAGTGAGTGTTCTTCAACACAGAACCGCACTCCTGCCCATCCCCTTCCGTAGCCAGTCGACTTCGAGGGAGACGTAAATCTCTTCCACTTTGTCCTTTTGCGATGTGTCGGAAAAGGCGCATTCGGAAAGGTACTCGCCACTCCCACTTTCTCTCCCTATCCACCAACTCTCTCCCCTAGGTCCGCATGGTCCAGCACAAGCAAACCCACGAGCTTTACGCCCTCAAGTACATCAACAAATCAAAGTGTGTAAAGATGAGGGCCGTCGCCAATATCATACAGGAGCGGCGGCTTCTTGAAGAAGTCCGTTTCATCACCCGCTTTACTACCCCGTTTCATACATCTTTATCACTCACAGATCGATCATCCTTTTGTCGTCAACCTCCGATATGCTTTCCAAGATGACGAAAACTGTTTCTTCGTCCTTGATCTCATGCTCGGTGGTGACTTGCGCTGTTCGTCTCCTCCCCTTCCCTCCCATGTGATCCCTTTCTCACACCTTCTATTCCCACAGTCCATCTCGACCGTCTAGGCACACTCTCAGAAGACACCGTTCGGTTTTACGTCGCAGAGTTATCCTCTGCCCTCGCGTTCCTTCATGAGAATCACATCATGCATCGGTTCGTCCCCCTTTCTCCCATGCTTCTCTCCTGCCCCTATACCCCCCTTTAGTGATCTCAAGCCCGACAACATCCTTCTCGACGAGCGTGGCCATGCCCACCTCACCGACTTCAATATCGCCGTGCACTATTCCGACCGTCGCTTGCTCACCGGCGTGGCAGGCAGCATGGCCTATATGGCACCCGAGATTCTCACAAAGCGTGGCTACACTTACATGATCGACTGGTGGTCCCTTGGCATTTGCGCTTACGAGCTCCTCTTTGGCCGCCGGCCATTCAGGGGCAAAACCAACAACGACTTGACTCACGCAATATCAAAGGACCACTTGAGGTTCCCCGAGGACGCCGACAAAAAGTGTGGCCGGCCAGCCATGCAGGTCCTCAAGGGCGTGAGTCTCTTCCTTCCTTTTCTCCCACATTGGCTTATCTGCGTCAAAGTTCCTGGAAAGGGACCCAGCTAAACGCTTGGCGTGCAAATCGAGCGAAGGGTTCGATGAATTCCAACGGCATCCCTGGTTCCAATGCATCGACTGGCAAGCCCTCGAAAGCAAGGAGCTTTCTCCGCCCTTTGCGCCTGATGTGCGTTTGCTTTCCCCCATGGGAACTTTTACCTGGCTTCAAGTATCAATGCACTTTACTCACTCTTACTCCCCATCCACAGTCCAAGAAGGCAAACTTTGATGCTTCCCATGAGCTCGAGGAGCTTTTACTTGAAGATAACCCTCTCAAAGCCAAGCAACGGAAGGCTCGCGATGTCAACTCACTAAGTGCGGAAATGCGACAAATGGAGGAACAGTACGGCGCTTTGCTCCCTCCTACATTTTTCTCATCTCTAAACCGTGTGTTCTTAGATTCACTTCTTACGACTTTACGAAGATGCAGCGTCGGTCGTATTATCCGCACAATCAGCAGATAGTGTCGTCTATCACTGCCACGACATCAACGGGAGGCTTGGGCGCCTCGAGACCAGTCACACCTATCACTTCTGATCAACACACTGTGGACATTGTTCCTCAAGTGCACGAGTCGTTTGAGGGAGATAACCATGTGTCACTGGAAAACGCCAAGCTCTCCGAGAAGGCATATTCATGATCGCCTGACATCCCTATGCTCTGGCACACGATGGTCGGAACACCGGAAATCCAAGCCCGAGACGATATGTAACTCCCATTCATAACATATTCTACGAACATCTCCCTTGCATCAGTATTAGTGTAGCCCACACTTAATGGGCGTCTCCACTCCTTTTCTGCTGGCGCCTCAACTCCACATTGCTTCGAGTCTGCATACACGGATATCTAGGCCGTCCATTTACCCACTCCCTAACCTATGGTACATTTCTGACCTTGCACTACCTCTTGGATACCACGGCACCCGTGCTGCTTTCCTTTTTTTTGTTGGCTATTAATTAGTCCTTTATCCTTGTTTTGTGCGTTTGTGTTTCTTCAGGTCAGTCGCAAGCCATATGGCCTCGCTCTCACTTGTCCCAGGTTTACCGGGGTTTTGGTAAGCATCATTGACTAGCTGGATTAAGAATACATATCACTACCGATCATGTACACATTGGTCGAAATTTGGACCTTGGTATTTATCGACTTACACTGGACCTATAACACGACCGTACGATGCTCGACTTAAGGAGTCATTTCGAAGGCAAGATCTACCCGTTGATCAGTTTTATGTCGAATCTAGCTAGTCAATGGAGAACGAATTGAGAGACTCTCTGCGCTGCATCTCGGATATCATCTGCAAAAATGTGCGCCAGTGCCCACCATCCATGTGGACGCTCATCGTATTCAACGAGCTCGACTGGCCGATCTTGGGCGTGGAGGCGCTTTTCGACCTCGCGGGACACGCCTATTCCCCGGTCTGCGGTGCCGACCAGAATCAGCGTCCTGGGCCAAGACGCCGTGAAGGGGATAAACGTCCCCGATACGAGGGGATCCGTGTGCGCTGCACCCGAGTCACCAAGATAGGCACTACCCATGACCGAGAACGAGGACGGGATGATGTCCTGGTCCTCCCTGGCCTCTCCGCGCTCGCTTGGGTGGTCGTACACCTGGAACGGTGCGATGGTGACGACGCCGCACGGGGGCGGTCTATCCGACTGCAGGACAAGGTGGGTCAACACGAGCGCTATCAAAGGCATCAGTGTCTGCGTGTCATATGACGGGGAGTGGGGCGCCGACCGTGGTTTCCCCCCGCGCTGTCCCCCGCGATGACGATGTTGGATGGCTTGTACCCCTTTCCGAGGACGTGGTCGTAAGCGGCCACGAGGTCCTGTAGAGCGGCCGGAAATGTGTTCTGAGGGACGGTCGCAAGGCGGTAGCTCGGCGCGATCAACACACATTTACGCCCGTCCTGCGTGTGCTCGGCGACCGCGCGGAGCAACTGCACGTAAAAGTGGAGAAAAGGCGGGTTGGTGGGGTGGCCAACGACGTTGCCGCCGCCGTGGATGTAAAAGATAACGCGCGTGTCTGTGCCGTCTTCCGGTCCGGGCTCGGTGGCCCCGCGGAGGGCGTAAAAGTAGACGGGGACGCGCTCGGCCGTCTTAAGCACGTTGGTAACGAAGAGGGGGTGTGGCTGCGCAGAAGCGGGGGCGATCTCGACGCGAAAGGTGACGTCTTCAGGAAGCGTCCCCGGGTCGGGGTCCCTGGCGCGTTCCTCGAGGGAGTGGACGATGCCGAATGGCATGGTGAACTGGCTGTACATGGCGCGCACGCCAGGTAACATCTTGCGCTGTTCCTCGGTGAGCGGCATGGCGGTGGTCGTGTACTGGTGTGCCTACGCTAACTGAGTATAGATGAGTATAGACCAGCTTATATTTATATTTAAAGC
This sequence comes from Sutorius aff. eximius, assembly GCA_038088915.1. NCBI lineage: Eukaryota > Fungi > Basidiomycota > Agaricomycetes > Boletales > Boletaceae > Sutorius > Sutorius aff. eximius. Next base: position 72,186 of record JBBPJV010000010.1, read on the forward strand.
TGAGGAGCCAGGGAATCCCCTGGGAATGAAACGCGTAACGCGATCCATGCCATCCCCCGACCCGACGGCTGGAGAAACTCGGGGCCCACATCAGGCAAGGTCCCGCATGTGGGGCTTTTCAACGCGATGATCACATGTGCGAACAACCAGAGAAGATGGGAGCCATCCCAACGTTTCATATTGACGAGTTGGTGCGGGGATGGAACATGTCTGGATATGCTGTGGGACAGACGTTGGGTGGACACTTCCCTTTTGCTCGTATCTTGAATCTTCATGGCAACATGCGAGAACGGTTATGGCTGTGCATGTTGGGCGGTCCCGGGAGAGCAGGGAGGCATCGGTACACTGAACCATCAATCCATGCCGGATGAATGGTCCACAACTGGAACTGGATATTACAATAAAAGGCAAAATCAAGATATGACGAACCTCTTTCTTTTCCGAATTCTGCGGGCATCACGAGTGCCTCGCAACCGTTCCCACCATCTCATCAAATCTTCGACGTGCTCGGTGTTCACATACCAACTAATTTGATTCAGGAATCGCATTCGCTGGATTCCTAGGGTACATTGCCCACCAGATGGCCAAAGTTCCGTCACGACGTCCGGGCTAGTCCGACACATTATTTCCATGCCATAAAGCGCACGGTCGGGCCTGCAAAAAACCCGCACGTGTTGTCTCTTTTTCGTTCCTGGCTCGGAACACCCCAGGATGAGGCCTTGGATGTTATGCATCGACTTGGGTGAGAGCGCGACGATGCCAGGGACTCGGAGGCGGACTCCCCAGAAACAGACGCGCGGAATTGCGTGACGTGGGCGCTCGGCAAGGGCCTGTTGCGGCCCGAGCTGCACCATGCAATAGGGATCGGCCCTCCACGAAGATAGAGGAGACAGTCGATGGTGTGAAAGCCAGATTTTCGGTTCCCTGACAAGGGGGTGGCGGGTAGGTGGACATAAGTACACACAACGATGCTTGAACAAATATCCCTGTTGGATTCTTAGCAATGACGCATGCGGTGATACAGTACAGATCTTTATTGATACATAACCATGTGGTTCAGCTTCGCAGATCGAAACAACATCAGCACGTTGCTCGTAATATTGGAACTTCAGATGGGCCGAAGCCGTACTAATGGAGGACGAGTTGTGCGGTTCTCTGCGCTGCATCTTGAATATCTTCCGGAAAAATCTGTGGCATAGTCCACCATCCATGTGGACGATCGTCATATTCGACAAGTTCGACAGGTTGATCCTGAGCTCGGAGGCGCATTCCCAGCTCGCGAGACACAGCTATCTGCGGGTCTGCAGAGCCGACGAGAATGAGGGTCTTGGGCCAAGACGCTGTGAAGGGGACAAAGGTCCCCGATACGAGGGGGTCTGTATGTGCCACGCCCGAGTCGCCGAGATATTCAGTCGCCATGGTCCCAAACAGGGGTGAGACCGGCTGGTCAGCCCGCGTGCTGGCATGCTCGCCCGAATAATCATACGCCTGGAAGGGAGCGATGGCAATGACGCCGCGGGGCGACGGTCCGTCAGGCTGCAAGACGAGGTATGTCAACACGACCGCTGTCGAACCACTGTCAGCAACCATATGTCGACGACATGGATTCGAGCGCACTAACCATAGTTCGCTCCGGCGCTGTCTCCCGCAATAGTAATATTGGGTGCTTGGTACCCCTTTCCGAGGAGGTAGTCATAAGCAGCGATAATGTCCTGCAGTCCAGCCGGGAACGTGTTCTCAGAGACAGTGGCAAGCCGATAGCTTGGCGCGACGAGCACACACTTGCGCCCGTCCTGCGTGTTCTCGGCGACGGTGCGGAGCAGCTGTATGTAAAACTGGAGGAATGACGTATCGGTGGGATGGCCAAAGAGATTGACCCCACCGTGGATGAAGAAGATGACGCGGGTGTCTGCGACCTCGGCATCGTCCCCAACCTCGAGACGGTGATCGCTGAGGGCATGGAAATAGACGGGGACACGTTCTGGCGTCTTGCGCTGTGTATGGGCGAGGAGGGGATGTTGGTGCGTGGATGGAGGGGCAATCTCGACGCGAACAGAGATGTCCACTGGGAGACTCCCCGGATCGGGCTGCCGAGCACGCTGATTGACGGACTCCGCAGTTCCAAACGGAATGGCTAGGTTGTTGATGAACGTGGCACTTGCGTCTTGCAACGCGGTCCGTTGTGCATCGGTCAGGGGCATGATGGTGGAGGTCTGGTTCGATTCTACGTGGCAGCAGCAGTTTTTTTAAATGACCCCGGGTTTCGAAGTAAATTGAACGCGAAACGCGATCAGCACTCCGAGGTGGCCGATCAAGATTAGGCTGACTACGATTTGATGAAGCTTAGTAGCACCTACACATGCTCACGCAGGGTGACGACATCGCACGTATACACCTACGGCCCAGATCCTGTGGCTTTACTAACAGCTACAACCGACAGCAATTCTGATATTTCAGGATCTGCTTTCACATGTCTTGTCCCTCGAAAATTATTGGTAAGTTTGCCAGAAAAACCATGACAAATGCCGTGTGCAGTGTGCACTGGACTTCGTGCGTTTCATGTCGCAAAGTCTGGCGAGAGTCGTAACGCTCAGTGGTCAGCTACAGTATTTTATTCATGCATTGCTCCAAAATATCTGACCTAGCAGTCCCGCGTAGTGGTCCCTAGTATATAGCAACTTGTGCGACACCCCCTTGCAGTCGTCATGTCTTCAAGTTTGGCTCAAAGTTGTACCGAATCTCGTGGCTCCACGACGACCAACACAAACCATTGCTTGATCCCGCCACCCTTCCATTTCCTCCACTAGCCAAGACTGAATCGCGCGGCACTCCCTTGCACCCTGAATTTCCCGCTGAAAAACATCCACAAACGACCACCGTGCATGTGGGGGTTCGTCGTACTCGACGAGCTCCACGGTTTAACGCCTTCAGACACCTCTCCAGTTCTCTAGACGCGTCGATCGGCTGGTCAGCACAGCCAATCAAGATCAGCACCCTCAGCCACGACGTCGTGTACGACATCAGTGACCGTGACCCCAATGTCAGAGGATCGGTCCACGCAAGACCCATATTGCCGACATAAGTTATCGCTACGAGCTGGTACGTGGTCACCGTGAGGAGGTCGTCGAGGGCATGTGACCTGGCGTCCCCGCCGAGGTTGTCGTATACTTGCAGAGAAGCAGGAGCGATCACGATGACGCCGTTTGGCGTGAGCCGGTTAGACCACAGGACGATGTGTGTCAAGACCGGCGTCGCGAGGTCCTGTCGATTCTGCATGTACTAATAGACAAGCGGCTCAAGCACGCATCATGGTTCCCACCAGTGCTATCGCCGATGAGGGTGATACTCGACGGGTTGTATTCCTGGCTGACCACGAAGTCGCAGGCGGCCAAGACGTCCGGCAGCGCAGCCGGGAACCCGTTCTCGGGAACGGCAACAAGATGGTAGGACGTCCCAATGTTCTCACGGAACTTGGTTCCCGACCGCGCGGTGATCAGGTTGACGTAGCCAACGTCCGTGTGCCCATCTCCCAAATTCCCCCCTCCATGAACGAAAAAGATGACCTTGGCGTTTTCGGGTGTGCTTAGAGTGGCGTTGCCGAGAGAGTAGAAGAGGAGGGATACGTGCTCTGGTTTCTTCAGGGCAGTGGTGGTGCTATCTCGACGTTGACTGTGATGTCTTGAGGTATGTTTTCGGTCGGGAGTACGAGCGTACTGGTTAGAGGGGGTGAAAGTGCCAAACGGAATCACCATGCTAATGTATATGGCACGCAGTCCTGTCAATGCCGCATGCCATTTAGGGGTTAATGGTAACTCGGTGGGGTTGCTGGCATGCTTGGCGACCATCCCAAGCAGGTTATGTAGGCTGCCATACATCCCACAACGCGGTCCGAGATAAGGCCACTGGCATATATGAACGACTGTGAATTGTCAAGCATCAGCCTGAGACGGTCACAGTGATTGCCTAGTTGGAAGACACTGACTCGTAACCAACGAAAGTTTCAAGTTCAAGGTTGACCTAATGATAAATGTTCTTTTCCGCATCTGGGATGGCCACCGCCAAGTCATGCAACCTGACATGTCCCGTAGGAGACATTACTCGCACAAGTAGGGCCTGCAGACGGGGTGTGTGGGTCGCACAATTTCACCGCAGCACTCGGATAAGACACCAACGTGATGCCGAATACTACTTTCCTTTTCGGGTAACGAATGCAGACGGACCTCGTAAGAACACTCTGCATCAGGCTTGATGCTGCGGACCGCTCTGGGACTACAACAACAACGCTGCTTCAGAGGGCATCCTTCCGTTCTTCTGCGTCCGTTTCACCATATCACCCCGAGAATGGTCGAATCGAAGATCAAATCCGAGTCTGAATGGCGTGCGATACTGTCCCCTGAGCAGGTATGTGTGCGCACGGCCGTACGAAGGGCCTTGACGTGAATTCGGGATTGTCTGTAGTTTAGGGTTTTACGCCAAAAGGGGACGGAGCGCGCAGGGACCGGTAAATATGAGCACCACGCTGGCGACGGTGTCTACGCGTGCGCTGGCTGCGGGACGCCGCTCTACAAGAGCAACACCAAGTTCAAGAGTGGCTGCGGATGGCCTGCCTTCTTTGACGGTAATGCTTGCATGCCTGCCCGTCGAGATCGGTCGCTTATTGCGAGATCGCAGCCATCCCTGGAGCTGTGAGCCGACGTGAGGATCGGACGCTTGGCATGGTGAGAACCGAGATTACATGTACTGCTTGTGGTGGGCATTTGGGACATGTCTTCAAAGGGGAGAGGTATTCTACACCGAGTACGTCGTGTTGGGGTTGTTCTGGCCCTTTTACTAATACCCGATGGTAGCTGATGAGCGTCATTGCGTCAACTCTGTTTCGCTGACTTTCTACGAGCAGTAATGCAGAACGCATGGAAACCTTGCGGTACTCAGACACCCATCGTTAGTTATGGTTTTACTCGTATTCATTGGAGGGAAGCCCAGAGCGTAGATGAGAGCGATGATGAATTGATCGGCCAAAGAATGAGCCGTTTAGTCCACGAAATTATATCAAGGAGAGTGTAAGGGGATGGAAGGGTAGGTGTACAGGGAGTGAAATCGCTGCAGATGTGATCAAAGAAAAGGATCTCGGGGCGAGAAAGTACATGAAGGGTGGGGCTGAAAGATTGCTGGTGTTCAGAGGCCCTCCATGCTCTTCATGAGCTCATCCAGCTCGGCTTGCGAAGCCTTGAATTTGGCGAGCATTTCCTAGAATGACAGTGATGGGATTCGACGCCATGGGAGCAGCAATGCGTCGTACCTCATATTTCTGCTCCCATTGGTCACGTTCCTGTTCTGCGCGCTGAACCTGACGCTCGAAATGCTCTGCCTTGACATCGACCTGTCGTAGTCTAGGACGCGATCAGCGGCAGATCTCGTGATGGCGGGCGGGAAGGGGCGCACTTTTCGGTCGTCTCCTTGACGTTCTTCTCGGCTGCATCGAGTTCCTCCTCTAGCAACACAATCTTTCGGGCGAGGCTATCGTTTGTGGTCTTGGAGTGCTCGCCGTCTGCTTGGGCAGACTTGGCTTCGGCGAGCTTCGTTTCGGTGGTTTCGAGTTCACCCTCGAGACGGGCGATTTGTACGTTGAGCGAGGTGATGGTTTGATCTTTCGCGAGGACGTCCAACTCGTACGTCTTGATCTTGGCTTCAGCTTGTTCTGCACGCGTGGTTGCATTATCTGCCTCGGCACGGAGGGAGTTCAATTTCTGGACGGAACATGAGCGAGCGCGACACAAGTGTGAGGAGGATGTACCTCTTTGATCTTTTCCATTGTGTTTGTTGGATGTGCTGGAGACGGTTTTGTAGCTGAGGAAGGACGGAGCGGGGATGTTGGAACTGAAGGCGATTAAATAGACGTGCTCGACACCGGAATAATCCGACCTTGCCTTTTGTGATCATACCGACGATGACTGTCGCGCAAGAGGGTGAGGACGGAGAACGATGGTAAAACAGATATTGACTCTTTTTATTATACGTTAGAATTGCCCATCCTCGAGGCAGTGATAAAGTACGTCTCTTTCTGCCATTCGTCAACGACATCTACCCTTGCCCTCCGCAGCATCCGGAATCGGCTCACTGCCCTCAAGAGAGATCGTGCCGATTTCATCAAACCATCAGAGGTAAACGCCCTATACCAAGCAGTCGTGAAGCAAGGTTCGTCCTACGTCCCTTCCTCACCCCCCACGCCAACACCCGATCAGTCACGAAACTGAACGATATCCGCGACGACAACACAACCTACAACAACCGCGTAGACACGACACTCGCAGATGTCTTTAGTCTCCTCTCCCTCTGCTATCTCACACTCGGCCGCACAAAGGAATGTCCCGCAGTATATTCCCAATTAGCTTCCATGCGGGTTAGTGTCCATCGCACCTCTTCCGAAACCCCTTTATATTCCATATATCTCGCCCTCATGTCCGCTTTCTCTCTCGAGTTCCCGCAGTTACTGCTAATCCTGACCTTTTCAAGCAGATATGACCCTCTTGTCATTGCATCAGTATCGATCGTGTAGACTCATACTGACCATGTCCCCTCTTTGCTTCAGCAAATCATCACTCATATGGAGGAATCGGGTCTCTACAACGAATCCGATCTTTCCCCATTCCACCGCCGATTAGGAGAGTTGCGCTCCATCGTCCAGCATGACGCTGAGAGCGGCAAACATCCAGAAGCCATGACTAAACTGCTCGAGCGGCAACTAAACGAGTGTGGTGCGCTGCTTCTTTTCCTATCCGGCTTGGATCGCACCGTTTAGGTCACCGTGGCACCTCATCCTGCCATTTTCATAGACGCTATTGTCCGGTCCCTTCAAGACTCCTTGTCTGACATCTCCGTCGAGCTGATCCCCATCCACGACCGCTTGGTCACCATACGACGACAACTAGTAGCCCTGGCTGCCAAGGAGGGTTCACACAAGGCAGAGCTCAAGCCTCTGGCTGAAGAGCTTCGCAAGATCGACTCGTTGAGTATTACGTTTATTTCGCTTGCCTCGTCAACATCTGCCAAGACAATGATTGAATTCACAAACTCAATCTCTATAGGAAGCGCGTTGATGGAAAATTCCTTGGGCCTGGTGGCATCGTGCCTGCGTCGCAGGCAGTATGTTCATCGCTCCTTGAGGACTGCTTCGACATTTTGCAGCAAATAAAGGCCCAAGACGAGTCCAAGAACGTTGCTAGCTCGCTCAAGCCGATACACGATCGCCTCAGCCAGCTTCGTTCGGAACTTGAGAACCTCGTTCTCACTCACCGATGGAGCCTCAGGGAAACGGATCTGTACAACTATTCCCTCAGCCTCCAAGAGATCGACAAGATGAGAATCGACGGCAAGTTTGTGGACGCCGACGGAAATCGTCCGCCCGGACAATTTGTAAGCCATCGTCACCCTTTTCCTATCTCTCCTTGCTGACAAGTCGCGGTCTAGGTGCTGCTGTACCTTTTGAGACGATGTTATGGTCTCATATATCGGCTGCTCTCGTCGAGCGAGCCTGTATCGGAGGAGCTGATGCCCATTGTATGACTGTCGCGTCTGCTTTCGCACGCGAATTCTGACCCCGTTCCCAGGCGAACAAGCTCTCGACAGTCAAGAAATGCCTCAACGAAGTATGCAAGCATGGTGGACCGTTTAGTCCTCGTGATCTCTACCCAGTACGCCCTCGACGCATAGCACATAAAATACTCTAACGAGATCCCAAGTATCAACTGGCGCTGCACCAAATCGACTCTATGCGTAAAGACGGTAAATTCGTTGGCCGTGACGGTAGCGTCCCAGAAGGTCAGGGCATCGTAATGGCGCACCTGAACGAGTGTCACGAACTCCTCGAGATGGTACGTTCCGTCGTCCGTATCAATGGTCCGGCTGACCGCATTTGCGTAGCTCAAAGAGTCGATGGACGAGGAAGAGAATCAGTTCTACGAGGACGAAGACGACGAACAGCTGGACTCGGCGACGGATGCTACAAACTGAGCTCTGCATCGTGTCTCTTTCCCTTAAAGTATTTGTTATGGACTCGCGAGCACGATCCAAGTCCTTTCCTCTTGTACATCAAGACAGAGGTATGGTCTATAGATGTAACTGGGCCGTATCTTTTTCTACCCCAGATTCTTGTGGGCGGGGGATCGGGCAACTGCTCGACTTTCTCCTGCCAGAGGCTATTGCCCATATTGGCCCGGCATTTTCCCAACCAATGACTCCAATCATGTATCAGAATATTCGAAGCTGGCTGTTGGACGATGCAAGGCAGGAGCATGTGCTTTTCAGGATTGGATCCTCAAAGCCACACGCGCACTCGTGCGCAGTGTGGAAAATCGAGTACCCGGCAACCGGAATGAACGTGCCTCTGAGCACGAATCAGAGGACGTTTCCGGTAACGGTTCCCTTTCCAAGGTGGTGGGGCACGATTGGTCGAGAACCGCCTTTCAATCGACGTGTGAGACTCGGAGCGACTTGAAAAGGTTCGCTGGCCGATGGGTGTGCTTTGGTGGACAGTCGAGAGCTACACGCTACGAGAGGGCATGCTACTCTTCCCAAGCCAGAATTGAGATCGATTGAAGAGTTATTCTGGTCATATCCCGGAAGGGAGCGTGTAGGCGTATGGGCCGACCAGAAAAACGACTCATCCGCACTTTGCGGTGAAAACAAACGAGACATGATTGATGGTCACCACGCTTGCACAACGACGTGAAAAAATATGAATAAAACCGGTTTAAAAAAGTCGATCAGGAACGAACGCTCGCACACGAGATCTTGGGATATAGTACCTGGCACGTCATCAGAGCTAAAATACGAGTTTCTCCGTGCGTATGGGCGGCAGAATACGTCGATTCGCGTCCGACGCGTTTGCGGTCCAAGTAGTGTCACCGGAGGTAGGCCGCAGAAGGCAAGGCGTTTTATCAAGGAAGGAGTGCCGTCTTCGGCCGTGAGGAACGCGGCAGCTTGACGAGCCCCAAGCTGAGGTGAAGGCTTGAATACGCCCGGAAATCCCGTGGCGGACGGTACGGGTCATCTGCGAATCTGTGCAATACTTGCAATTCAACACAACACTGGTATAGGATATTCACCTGCCCCCGGTTCGATGACGTTAAGGTTGGTTTGGGAAAGGGGTGGGTTATTTCTCGTGCAGACTTGCGAGGGGGTATGGTATTCGCGAACATTATGCGTGACGCCCATGATACTTCCTGGGACTTGGAGGATACACTTGCCCACAGGCTTGTTCTTCGCCTGTAGGAAGCCATCTAAATCGCGCTGCGAAATAACGATAGCATTCGCCGAGGTATAACAGGACATGAGGACTACAGGATAAGCAAGTATTTTTAAGTCAACCTGTCCCCAAACCAGAGCGGGTGTATCATTGGGCAATCTATGAGGTAAAGGAAGAAACGTGGTCTTCGACGACCTTCTTGATTTTAGCCTCCAGTTCTGGTGTGACGCTCCCAGCCGAGATCTCCTCAAGGAGAGGAGATTGTGAGCTTGTCAAATGTGATCTGAACTCAGCCTCCCACTGGGTAATCTTCTCAACGGGGATGGAGTCAAGCTACGAGCAAATGAGGCACTGAAAATACACAAGAGACAAATGAAACGCACTAGACCGTTGACACCGGCATAGATGATGGGTACTTGAACCTCCATTGGAAGGGGTTGGTATTGGCCTTGCTCTTCAAATCACCGTCAGTATGAGCGAGTCTCCCATGAGATAGGATACGTACTGAGAAGCTCGGTCAACCGAGAACCACGGCTCAACAAGAAGCGGGTGGAAGCATCGAGATCCGAACCGAACTGGGCAAAGGCCGCAACTTCACGGTATTGGGCAAGGTACAGCTTGAGAGACCCAGCAAACTTCTTCATAATCTTGCTGTTGACGTGATAGTGAGAAAATTATAACTACCCAACAAAGAACTACTCACGTCTGAGCGGCCGAGCCGACACGAGATACGGAAAGACCGACGTTAATAGCAGGACGGACACCACGGAAGAAGAGCTCTGCCTCCAAGAAGATTTGACCATCGGTGATGGAAATGACCTACAACAATGATAAGATGGCAGAACATAAAATGACCGAGGGCACTAACGTTAGTAGGGATGTACGCGGAAACATCACCACCTTGGGTCTCAATAATAGGGAGCGCAGTGAGGGATCCACCACCAAATTTGTCGCTCATCTTTGCAGCGCGCTCGAGGAGACGGGAGTGGAGGTAGAAGACATCACCAGGATAGGCCTCACGGCCAGGGGGACGACGGAGCAGGAGGGACATTTGGCGGTAGGCAACGGCCTGCTTAGACAAATCGTCGTAGATAATGAGGGCTATGCCATGATGTCAGCAACCTTACATACACAACCTCATTTACCTACCGTGTTTGCCGTTGTCGCGGAACCATTCACCCATGGCACAGCCAGAGAAAGGAGCGAGGTACTGCAGGGGGGCAGCTTCGGATGCGGTGGCAGCAACAATAATAGAGTATTTCATGGCATCATTCTCTTCTAGGGTCTTGACGAGTTGGGCAACAGTAGAACGCTTTTGGCCGACAGCAACGTAGACACAGTAGAGTTTCTTGTCCTCGTCCTTGCCCTCGTTCCACCGCCTCTGGTTAAGGATTGTGTCGATGGCAACAGCAGTTTTACCCGTTTGACGATCACCAATGATGAGCTCACGCTGACCACGACCAATAGGAACCATGGCATCGATTGGCTTGAGACCGGTCATCATGGGCTGATTGACGGAACGGCGAGGAAGGATACCGGGTGCTTTCAAGGAAGCACGACGACGTTCGGCAGCCTGAATGGGGCCCTTGCCGTCGATTGGGTTACCGAGAGCGTCCACGACACGACCGAGAAGACCAGGACCGACGGGAACATCGACAATTTGACCAGTGCGTTTGACGGTATCGCCTTCCTTGATGAGACGGTCGTTACCGAAAATGGAGACACCGACGTTGTCTGCCTCCAGGTTCAAACACATGCCGCGAACACCAGAAGAGAATTCAACCATCTCTTCGGCTACATGCAACGATTAGCGGAAGTCCAGGAAAGTGGAGAAGGTTTTACCTTGCACGTTCTTAAGACCCCAGACACGACCGATACCGTCACCGACACCTGCAAGCATGGTTCAGATGGTGACAAACTTCTAGAGGGTCAAGCCAACGCACTCAGAACGCGACCAGTCTCTTCGACATTTCCACCGACGGACGCGCCCGAGATGCGGGATTCCAGTATTGAGGAAACCTCGGACGCAGCTACAAACCGTTGATTTTCAAGAGAAATGACAAACGAACTGCAGGTAAGCACGCAGTAATCGAACGAAAAGAGGATACAGACCAGGCTTGGCGGTAGCGTATGTGCGCGACGCGAGCGCGCTGTTCTATTGGGATGAAAAAATAAGTTGAGAACGTGCAACGAGTGGGAGAAAAGCAAGCAAAACAAACACTAGGAGCAGCCGAGGCGACCTTGCGGGCCGAGTTTCGTAGAGCGATTCTATACATTGTCCGGGGAAGGCAAAGGTGAAGATGAGAGTCAGGGAATTCTCGGGTTAACACCAAAAACTATACTTTTCGGTCGCCGATTCAATCGTTTCCGTTGTGCGTTGGCGGCGTGATGCGGAACAGCAATCGTCACACTGTCACGCTCCGTCTTGTACATGGCCACTTTGATTCGTAGTTGGCTCCCTCAGACGTTTCGCAAATGTAAGCCTTGTCGAATTGTTCTTTTACTGTTGCTGACATAGGTCAAGTCACAACTGCTTCTGCACCGGATTCTACTGTCACCGCACTGAATCTCATCCGTTCTCAGCCGTCTCAATATGTCATCGCTTCGCTCGTTGGAAGAAAGTACATTCTAACTCCACGCGACGTCCTCACCGTTCCTCACCTCAAAGATGTCCGCGTTGGCGATGTACTTCATCTCCGTGACGTGCATGAAATCGGGTCGCGTGAATACACCCTTCGAGGCGACCCACTCCTGCCCCGAAACCACGTCAAAGTGGAGGCTACCGTAGTAGAGCACACCAAAGGAAAGATGGAAGTAGTGTTCAAAAAGAAACGGAGAAAGGGATACCAAAAGACCATCAAGAATAAGCATCCATACACACGGCTACGCATTGGGCCAATCCGGTTCACAGACCTTCCATTGTCGTCATAGCGGGTAAAAAAAATATACCTCGGTTGCTTCGTATGCAGAGCGCAACTTCAATCAACTTGATTTCATGCAATATCTGACCCGAAATCATGCAGGTACCAATGCGGTCCTCCACTACCTTTTTTTTTCACGCGTACACTCTGCGCACACACTAATCTTGCGGCTCGCGTAGTTGTGGATGCAAGCCCAATCACGCCCTTTGCTGCGTTGCATTTACCCTTATTCTTCTATCCAATCATGGAAACACTTCCAGAAACTGAATCTGAACAGCGACGTGACGCGTGGGAGACCTCCACAGCAACAGCTTCACAAGACTTGGACTCGCTGATCTGTCACGACAAGCATTATACCGTCCGGTGTTCAGAACACGTAGATCTAGGTTTTTCCCTGCCCATAGTCCACCTTGAAGGACATACACTCACGAATACGGAATTGGAGGACTTGACAGGTGATTCCCTGCCAACCCGTTTCCCAGAGCCGGAGTGATTGCCGTTATGATCCCATCACTCACGAATGTGGAGTTGTGGCCCTGCATGCATGTCCACTCTCTTCCCCGGAATGAGTGACAATTCATCCAGTCCAACGCTTTGAGCATCGAACAGGGGATGACATGACTGGGTCGCGAGAACGTTGGCGATCACGCGTCGAGTGCCTCTCGATTGATTGACCGATCAACTAGTCAATGTGCCTACAACGGAGGTCGGCAGCCTCCTCTCGTGATAGCAAACAATGCATGATAATCGCACCGCGAAAGATCAAAAATAGTCAAAGAAGTTGTATGAACCGTAGAGATCAGCTCACTCCGGGGGGGAACGAACATAGACATTTCGGATTCGTGCGGGCTGGGCATCGTCTCCCAGAGGTTCAAAGACCATCCGAACCATGGGTTAATCACTGCTGTAGACGTGGTGAAACAAAAAATAGAGAATCTTGACCATACAGTAGGCGTAAGAAACGGCAGACGTGCTGCAGCAAAAAAGTCTGACGAGGAATCGTAAGGCCAACTTAGGGGCACAAGTCAACAATGCGTACATCCAACGCTCCACTATATCTCCCCTTCTTCTGGAGTCTCAGCTCTACGCGATCTCTCCCCTTTATGCTCCCTCGGTTCGTCCGCGTCGGGATCATATCTCGCTCGCTGTACAAAAACTCAGCATCTCCTTCCCAAAGATGCCAAAGGGCATACCTTCTCAGCTCTCTCGCTATACCCCCTATCATCATGTCTCGACAAATCGCGTCCGACATCCCTACTTCGTTCGCGTTTCTCCCGACCTTTATCTCCGTCCTCGTCATCATTTCCGTAAGGCGGCGCCTCGTCGTATCCGCGCCCATACACATGATCTCTTGAGCTTCGGCGAGGTCGCCGTCTGTCGTCCCTATCTCGCTCATCACGAGGGTGCCTGGAAGGCCGATAGTCCCGGTCGCGATCTTTCTCTCGCTCAGAGTGTCCATGGTCGCGAGAATAACCATCATGTTCGTCCCCACGGTGATGGTGTCGAGAGCTGCGCACCTCCCTGTCCCTGTCGCGATCGCGGTCACGGTCACCACGTTCCCTATCACGTTCCCGGTCCCTGTCGCGCTCGTAGTCC